>JAQIVF010000050.1:0-43913 GCA_034698365.1 Steganacarus magnus
CTAATACTACAATTACAGTTACAGTAACAGTAATTGTAGTTTTAGTTTTTTGTCGCCACACTATGATTTTTCGAGTAATCTCCTATGCTATGCTCAAAACCTCTAGAGGGCCTGAGACAGAAATTATTGTGGAGTCAAATCTCATCGGATTTAAACGGCAATTTTTCAAATCTTAAGTTTTCCAGATTTTCTAGGGGGCCCAGACCCGGGCAAGACCCCCACTGTGTAAATATGGTTTGATAGGCATGTAATTAAAACAGAACTGACGGAGTGACTCATTTTAAGTAATACATACGGCGTGGCATAACGACATGAACACTGCCCGTTGTCCGCTTTATGAGGTTCCACTCGTAAAAGTGCAACAAATTTTGCAATGCCTCAGCATAAAAACCGATAACTGGCCGTTTTTTCAAGCGTTTTCTTGCGTTACGTAAATGTCCGGACGTATGAATATATATTATCTATTTAAGAACACTAAAATAAGCTCATTTGGGTGTGAAATAAGTTATAATATTCCGCAATATTTAAACTGGAGATTAAACTTATTTCCATAATTTATAATTTAGAAAACTATAGATTAGGATTTAGGTTTATAGCTGCATCTTATAGACAAAATTATATGGTTGAATAAATTAAACACTTTGTCATATCCTTAGTTACCCAGAGGGTTGTTTTCTCAGTATTGACCTCTAGAAAAATCGGATTTGAAAAATTTCGCTTAAATCCGATGAATTTTTACCCTCCAAGAAATTCTGAGTTGACCTCCCCTAGAATTTTCATGTCGGTGTAACAATGACTCATAATTAAGAACTTGAAAATCGTTAATTAAATATTTATTAAAATCATTCTTAAACTTAAATTAAAGTTGATTCTAGCTATTAGATAGATTGAAAAACTTAAAAAGAAAGTTTTTATCTAACGATTCTAATGATTTTAATTTTTAATCAGAAAATTCCATAAATTGTTGTTTAATTCCGGTGGTGGGCTTTTTTTACTTACCCTTGAGAGTGAACGAATAGAAAATAATTTTTAAAAAATTTTCAGCCAGACTAAAGAAATTGTCGTTTGAATCTGATAATTTTGATAAATCTTATAACCAAATTATATAAAAATTTATAGTATATTATTTCATAGCACTTTTATCTAACGATTTTCATAACGATTTGTTCACTTTTTTCTAACGATTAATAAACTATTTTGAAACATTTATTCTAACAATTTTCATGGACTTAATAATAACCTTTACATATACTTTTTACAAATTTATAATTTTGAATTTTATGTCAATAATTAGTTTATTTAAATGCTTAAATATCTGTTCCGACAAGTATTAATATTCTTAATAATTTTTTACTGAATGTACATTTTTGAGCATAAACCATGTTTTAGTTAACAAACTTTAATTATCGTTTAAGTCCTAAGTTTAACAGTTACTTTCAATTAGCATTATTTTGTGATATTTCATTACCACATTTACTCTCAACTGTGATCATTGTTTTGCTTAGATATTGTAGTCGCCGAAGCATTACGACTCGTAATCAATAGTAAGTTAGCTGGCAAACCGTCAAACATCATAAATTAGGATACTCTTGTTAACTACTAGGGGCATAGTAGGTCAGTGTCATGTCATTAATTTTGAGGTCGAACACATTTCATTTTTGTTTCGCGACAATTTTATAATCTTAGCCATTTGGAGGCGTTCGAGTATCGCGATTACCACATGCGAATATAACGGTTGTGTTATTACCGATTATAAGGAATTACCCAAATTTATAAATCCCGCACACAACCTCCTCTCACCCTATTCTCACCCTAATTACTAAACTACAATTAATTGCCCTTTGAATTGTTCGGGTTCTTCGTCGTGGAATATACTAGATATAATTTAATTGATTATTCATTTGATTTAAACCATACAATTATCAAATATTTGTTTCATATATCTGTTTGATAACAATTAATTATCTAATAACAACAGTTGATTAAAAATTCACTATAAATTTATTATTTTATTAAAAGTTAAATAATTATGTAAAATCTTATTGTATAAATATTGACTTACGAATTTAAGCCAAATTGTTTGTGTAGGGAACGTGACAGAGATTTAGTCAGACGTGAACTTGAAAAGATATATTAATAAAATGACTAACCCTCCCGGTTTGACAAGGATTCTCCCGGAATTTTGCGTTTTATCATGATTCCAGTTGATGTCAGACATTGATATTGATATCTTGCTGTATTATAATATTATCTCCAGTTAACTCGTGGGATTATATGTATATGTAAATTATAAAAATTCTATCTGATAACTATTGGTCACCATATACGATATTTATCATAAGCAGACATCGGATATTTGGGATTTTCCCAAATTTCTCCATAAACCCCAAATTTCTCCATAAAAATCGTGAAAAATTGTCGTTTAAATTCGATGAGTTTTTGTGACCCCTGTTATATTTTACCAAATTTTTAAAAATTTGTGTCTAAAATCAGATGAATTTTGACTCTAATCCTAAGGAATTTGGAACCCACTCCTTTGTTGAACCTTAAAAACTATATCTATTTGCAATAAATTTGTATTTATCGAAGAAAACTAATTGTTTTTGTAACAACCAAATATCAAATTTTTTGTTCCCAAATAACAACCAAATTTTGTGACTTTTTATTCCCAAATATCCGATGTCTGATCATAAGTTATGTATTGAATTTTCAAAATTTTGTAATAAGTGGTGTGCATTCAAACAAAATTGCATTTTACTAAAATATTTTTTATCTCTTGAACAATAAAAGATTGATTTATTATTCTATACTAAATAATACAGACTCCTTAGAATTTTACTTGTTTTAAAATGTTTTAAACAATAAGATGAGACAATATTTAAGGTTTCGAATTGTTAATGTGTGTGTCATCAAACTGCATGTGCCATCAAAGTAGTGCTTATTCTTGTTTTTCTGAAACTGTGAACTATCCTACAGTATTAAAAATTGTTAAATTATCTGTTTTAAATATATAACTGACTCATAGTTTTAACAATTAGTTGATTATCTTTAATTTCAGATATTTATTAATTTAAATAATTTTTTTTTAAAAAAAGCTATAAATATATTACATTTTTATCGGATTAATGTTTTCCAGTTTAGGATATTATATATTGAAAGTTATAAATTAAAATATTTTAATGTTTTTACATGTTTTTGGTTTTAAGTTTTTTTTAATAAATATACATTTATTTCAATGGTTAATAACAAAAAGTTTCGAAAAATAAACCAGAAAATCGGGCTTTCTTTCTTCGATTCTTTTTTCTTTCTTTCTTTTTTCAATCCATAAAACATAAGTCTGGGACGATAAAAAAATAATTTAAAATACTGTACGCTATATAAGTTACACGCTAAGTGAATATTCTAATAAACTCTTAAACTCATGTATTTTTGATTGCTTTTAGAAAGCAAACCTTTTTTAACTTTGAAATAAATTTTATTTGAAGCATGCATTTAATAAATGTTTAAATGTGCGGAACTAAATAAAACCCAACGCATTAAAAGATTAAGATGGGATTGTAAGTATAATGCAAATGCGGATGATTGACAATCGGTTATTAAATAAATCTTTTAAACATTAATTCAAGAATAAGAATTAATAAAAATTTTGATCAACACTAAAGCATAGAAAAAATTATCCAAAAACTTATTTTATTTTCATTAAAGTTAGACATTTAGCTCACTTTCTAAAAAATTTTAGTTAATAGAATTTTTGTATGTTTGTCATTTTGCAGTTGAATTAAACTAAAATGATAAGTAATTACACACACATTTAATATTTAAAACTGTTTAAAAGTTCTTCCTTTAAATTTATACGAAATATCTTGAACATCACTTTTCTTTCTACGCTTACTTACACTCACTTACACTACCCATGACTTAAAACACCAGCACTTACCCAACTGCTAAACCCTATCTATACCTTAAAACTTCTTAATCTTAATCAAATCATGAAGATTTTATTACTATAAACAAAACCTCATCAGTCATACCCATAGGTCCCAATTTTCGAACCGCTGGAATCGGTCATCAACGTTGAATATCAAAACTAGTGAAACAAGTGCTAAAATTTGCTTTCATTAATTTACATTCACTCTTATTTCAAGAGCGAATATTCTTGATTTTATTTTTAAACTATTTTTTGTTTGTATTATTAATAAAATAATGGGATTTTATATTTGTTTGATCATAAACACTGGATAAAGACGTACGGATAATGTAGAATCCATAAGTTCAAAAAGTGAGATAAAATTTGATTTATAAAATATTTCATAACGATAAGAAATTGATAAAAGTTTTAAAATTTTAAGGATTTCTAGCGCTAACAAGTTTTCGCCTTTTCCAGCAATGATTATGATAATGATCATCAAAATAGTTTATATAAGTGAACAAAAATGACAAAAAATTAAAAAACAAAATTAAAAATCTTAAGTTGATAAAAAACCGAATAAAATTTGAAAATGAATACCATTTTTTTATTAGTGAAAGTAAATATTAGGATTGTTTTTGTGGTCGTGTTTTATTTGTAGTTCAAATCATGCCAAAAGTTTGCGAATAAGAATTAAGTTCTAATTTTTATAAACAAATTAAATATTACAGTATCATTTTAAAAAATTTATCTCTCTTTAAATTTTCATACTCTTTACTGTTTAGCTTAAATTTGAATTATCTTTAATCATTTTAAAAATATCAAATAAATATAATCAAAATTTGATTGAAATTAAAATATTGTAAACTTTTTTTAATTAAATTAATTTAAGGATGATTTTTAAAATAAATAGTCTAATCTACATAATCATGAAAACATATTTATGGTGATGGATGAAGTAATTAACTATCTTTGATAAAATTCCAGATTAATATTTATTCACAGGTTTTGAAATGACTAAGGATTGCGAAATACTGTATATAAACTTTTGGTTTGTCATCGAAAATCAAGAGTCGAGATGTGGCTAAAATTAAATGGTTGAAGTATTTAATAACACCCACTCAGTGTTGGGAAAAAGTTAATAAATAAATATCTTATCAATATATGTATTATAATTTATTAATATAATATTTTAACGTTAGTTTGCGTTCAGTTGTATTGTTGGTTGCATGATAAACATTCATACATTAATGCGATAACAGACTTAAATCCATTTTGACCCCGACTTGTAATAGTGGTAAGATCAATGTACTTTTCTCTCAGCAAATGTTAGTCTGCACCCAAATAGATGCGCACACAGGTGGTGGTGCACACAAGTTTTCCAATATATTTAATAAAAGTATATTCCGTAATCCAACAACAACGCCCTTCACCTTCACCTTTGCTGAAACAAGAAGAAATAAGCAAAACTGTTTAATAGTTCACTGACTTTAGTTTTTAATTAGTCGTGGTTTCAGTAGCAGATAATGCATATAATAATTATTTTCAGTGTTAGTCTTGATATATGTTCAAGTGATATATTAAGTAAATGGCGCTTTAAATGTTTTCATTTGAGAGGTGAATGCACTGATTATACGATCAGATGTGCAAACGTTCAGATGTGGAGAGCAGAGATGTAAGCATTGTAGGATGTGTAGCATTGTAAGCGATGTAAGATTACATTAAATATTAAACGCATACTCTAACAGTACATGTACAGTATATAGTGTACTGTCGAGTATAGAGTATATCCGCTAACTTACTCTAATAAGTGACTGTTTCCTACCGATGTATTGCCCTTTCTTAATAATGGTTGATAATTTATTTATATGTTATGCATATACAGATATGTACATAGAAATAAAGATGCATTTGAAGGAACTATTGTTGTCAAGTTTAGATCAAAGAGCATAATACCAGAAATTGAAACGCGAAAGTTGAAAGAAAGAGTGGAGCACGACATTGATCGCTATGTTAACGCGAACGTATGCGATGCTAGAATACTGCCATAACCAGTTCTGCAAACAGAAGAAGGTCGAGCTCTGATCATTATTGCTAGACAGGCTCTGCAAGTTAGGAAAAGGTAGAAAACTTAGTCTGACATCACAATTTCTCCCATAGTGAGACTAAGTTGTGGAGCCATTCAGGTGGGAGCCTCACAGGAGAGTGAACCTGTCTATAGTATATGCCATACAGTATGCAATATGTTGTATAGTTGTAGAAGTTGTATACACTCTATATTTGAATCCAAGTTCAAATGAATTTCCCTTCGTGTTCATAATTGTTATGCAGCATCAGCTGTTTCACTGTTTGCTTGTTTCGCTGTTTCCCGTGATGACCATTCATTCGATACAACACTAGAGTTGATGCGAGTTCATATGCATTGTTATTTACTAGAGAATATGAATGCATCGATTGCATCGTTGACCTCACCATCACAGTTGCAGTTGCGAGTGGTGTGAGGTGTGAGGTGTTATGTGGTGTGGTGTCAGAGAATTTTGCATATTCACTTACTAGCTTTCAAGTTAAAGGAAAAAGTTTTTCATAATAGTCTAAAGTGATTTACTAAAATTGTGTAATAACCTTATCCTAATTATTCATTTTTAAGTCAAGTATGCTAACCAGTGTCAAATATTTGCTGTGTAATATGATTATCAAATTTAAATATAAGGTAAGTGTTGTTTATATTTGTTTCTTTTGCAATTACTGTATTGTCTTGAATCGGTTTCAACCATTCATGTATAAAATATATTTTATGTAAAATTATTAACTTCTAAAAAGTATCTTAAAAACATATTTCGCATATCTATGTTGTAAAGAAATGCGAATAAACTGAATTTATAAACTTTTTTGTAGAAACAAAAAATTAAGTTTTCAATGTTTATAAATTGGCAAAATTGTTTACTTAACTAATGTGAACTGAGTAAAGTGTAGCATTGTGTTGCAATGTGTAGCATTGTGTTGCAATGTGTAGTTATTGTGTAGTTAACTGAGATTATTAAAAATGTGTCATTTGATTGAACGTTTTTTATCTTAGGTGACACCCGTAACGCATGACAGAAATGCTCGCATCCGTAACGACTAGGGCAGAGACCCATAAGAAGAAGGAAATATTGATGTACTTTCTTTTAGTGCATTAGTAGTGTAACAAACTTGAAACAAATTCATTAAAAATATCTAGAAATGCACATTTTTTGCCTGGTGTTATGCTGAAAATTTAAATTTATGTAATCTGATCAAACACTATTTCGCATAATGAGTTCAGATATGAACACATACTTATCATCAGTTAAATGGGGAGATTCAAGTTATGAATTGAATGAATTTGCCAACAAGTTTGAATTTGCCCAGATTGGTAAGATTGTAAAAGGTCAATATATGAATGTTGGTGTGCCAAGCCTTTCTTCACCTTCACTCAACCAAATTGCTTTCTGGGCAAAGGGTGGGAAAAGAGTTAAGGTTATTGCGCAGTGTGTGCGTTTCAAAGAAGGTCGTAATAGTGGTTACGGATCCAATGGTCGTGTTGTCCCAATTGGTCCTAAACTTGCCATTCCGGACAACTATGATGGGTGGTGGGAAATATTATCCGAAGAGGGAAAGTCTGTTCGTTGTATAGAAAGCATCGCTGAATTAGCTAAAAGATTGCCTGAAAGCTGTCTCGTTAGAGAAAATATTAAAGTGCATCTCTCGAAACACGATGACTCCAATGCAATCTCTGATAAAATAAGAACAATACAAACCGGAGAGATATTGAAAATTATTAGTGCCGACATTGTTTGTCCTAATGCTAAGTCAATAATATCTAATTCTAGCAAGTATTTACGATGTGTTTCGTCTAAAGGTGATACTATATATATGAATATGGATCAGAAAGGAAAGTTTAGTGCTATCGCTAAAGAGGACAACATATCAGGAGTGCATACTATGAAAAACTTGTTATCTAAAAGGTTACCTTTAATGGTTCGCTTAGTACATGGCAGAGCACCACAAGGCTTAAAACATTTTCATTCCGATATGCGTTTATTTAATTCATACGAAGAAGAATGCATTTTAGCCATGCCTTTATCGAAAGACACGCAAAACACAATTGAAGTTCCTATAAATTCAACTATTAAATTATTAGCACCAAAAAATGTTGAAGACTTATGCAAATTACCAGAGTATAGTGTGTTAATCGATTTGTGTAAAAACAGTTTACGTGAGTTTACTGATAGAATATATGTGTTAAACAACTATCAACTAAAGAACGACAAAACTAAAATTAATGCAATTAAATCTCAAGCACATCTATACGACCACAAGAAAAGATTACAATCGAATTATTTAGTAAAACGAAGTTTGTCTGATCCGCAGCAGCTTATGAATTCTCACGTCAACACCAATGAAGAACTAAAACGAGGAACATCTTTAGAGGATAATAATTCTTATGAATTAAATGGTGATATTAACAACGAAAACGATTACTTTAGCGATAAATGTTACGAAGAAATTGACCACATTTATGATTATGTGCGTGGTTTTGCGCCATTACCTGAAAGAATCAAAAGTGATTTCGAGTGCTATAAACCAGTTGATCCGTTAAGAGTTTCCGTTCTAAACGATGACAATAAGCCAGAACCGCCGCCAATTGAAACGATGCCAACGTCGCCAAACAAACGAATATCATACCCAACAGCAATCGCTAACATAACAGTTAACGCTAAAAAAGCTAACAAATTATTTGGTTTGGACCATATTTATATGGCAAAAACGTGTGCTAAGAACGAATTATTCGGCAAAACTGCTTACTTTCCAAATGTTCGCATCTCAAACCGCAATAATAGCACTTCGCGAATATATTTGCCAACAACCGCTCAGAATAAATTTCAATCTGCAAACAACACTAAATTATTTATTAAAAGCTCTTCTGGACAGCGTAACACTTGGAAAGCTAATCGTTTTCTTAAATATGCGAAACACGTGTCATCACCTTTTCGTAATGAATGTTTAAATGATAAAGCGCTAATTATTCAAAAGAATGTCAAGTGCAGAGAATCTCTAAATAATAAAACGTGCAGAAGTAGCAGATCATTAACTACTTCACCGATTTTTAATATTAGATATAAATCAATGAATAATTTACATTTTATGGCACCCGTTAATGCCATGGATTTCACTAATACACTAGAATCTAGCAATTCTGGTCAAACATCATCAGGTTCTGGATCGAAGGATATGTTTAAAGATCCAAAGAGTAAGTTTCCAAAATTGTCGCGTTCACTGACTAACATTTTTTGGGATATGACTGGAAATCTGATTACTTATGAAAATAGTGACAAAATTAATAATGAATTAATTTCAAGGAAGAATATTAAAAACAAGCAGCAAATACCTCTATTGCCAGTACATTTTGAATTATTTAGTGCTATAGACAGAATTCAACATCAACAACAACAACAACAACACCACCAGCAAACAAAAGAGCAAAATTGCAAAAGAGTCACTACGCTTTATCTTTAGCTTATCTCAATTTCAATTTTAATGCTATGTGTAATACTTTAAAAGCAAAACATTATTATTATTATTATTAATTTTTAAAAATGAATAATACTTTAAGACATGTATAATATATTTAAAAAAACTCTTAATTTTTTACAATATTTTATTCCAATAAGTAACACGTACTAATGTTATGTTCAAACTTACTGACAGCTATGATATATGCCTGTGTGTCTGGTTATCCTTCTTATTCCTTATATGGATTAATAAAATGAAATCACAGAAAAATAAGTTTTTTAAATTAAATAAGTTACTAATTGCATAAGCAGTAACAAATGATGATGTTTTTTGCCAATAAAATTGTGTATTCGTCCCACAGTTTGCCTTGAAAGCAACGAAGGACAGAATAGTTAAAAACTTTTCAGATTTTAGGAAATGACGTCATAAATAAAAAATTAAACATTAAACAATGTCCTGCCAGTGAAATGTAATTTTCGTAATTAATGTTTTAAAGTTTGGGCGTACCTTATTTATTGTATAGGGAGTTAACTTTTAGAAATCTTTATCAACATAATTCTTATCTAACGTTAAGTTATAAAATAATCCGTCTTTTCGAAGATAATAAGAATTAAAAACGAAACGATTTATTTTTTAAAATCTGATAAATTTAGTATTTTTTTGTTAATGTTTAGGAAAAATGTTTTATGTTATGAGTTATTTTGAACCACTGATGTGTAAATTAGATGCGTTCACTGCAAAAGTAGTTAACATATCTTCAATGTTATCGTCTTGAACTGCATTTAAATTGCTATACAGTACTGTATTGTAGACTAACCGTACAAATTATGTGCAGTACAAGGAAATATAGCTGACCTTAACTGACAAAATGACATTACTTTTTGATACATTCGCATACTTTTCTTTGTTCCCGTTATTAATAATGGTTTTAACACAAATTTTTTTATTAGTTATTTGACATTTAGAGTTTCTATGATATAATCACGAGTTAATTTATAAGTACATAAATATAAGAACTAAAATTTAAACCATAACAAAATGTGAATATTTGGTAATTTTGTCGTTTTACTGTAAATTACTTGACCACTTACTTAAATTTAAGGAAATCAAAAATTAAATCTCTCATACATCTGCCATACAATATATCTAACGTTTCACTACAGTAGTACCAAAATTATAATTTAATTTTTAATTAAGTTATTTTAAACAATTGTCTGAAACAGAAGTAAATTGATTAAAAGAAAATTAAATGCATTGATTTTCATAATTTCTACGGGTGTTCTTCTTTATACTAATTTTTTAATAGAGAAACACAATTAAATTTAAAATTCTAAAAGTATTGAATTTTGTGGGTTTACCGTATAAAACTGCAAATCAGAACTTTAACTAACGGGTAAGTCTACTGTTTAAAAGGGCGGCATAAGAGTAATTTTTCAAAGTTAATTTATTAGCATTCGTGAGGGGTTTTCACAAACAAAGTTCCTGATAAAGTAAGTATGCGTACGAGAAAACTAAATATATTCAAAATTTGACTTTTGATAAACCAAATCTAAGTATTAATTTTCCAATCAATTCCAGATCAAACTACCTATTGTTGCGATAAAAGTGAATAAATACACGTTGTTTAATAAAATTTAAATAAATAAATTGTATTTAACACCTTATGCTGAATAAAAATAATAACGACCAAAATTTTTGCTGCATTTGGTAATTAAAAAAACTCAAATCTAAATCATTATTATTAAATCTAACGCAAAACATATAGTGTTATTTACCAAAACGTATTAACAGTGAACATCGCATAGAAAATCTATGAGCTTTTAAGTGGAAATCAGAACAGAATTGTTTGGCACTAGCGTTGAACCCACAAACCTCATTGACTTCTGTATTGTTATCCACTTTCCAATGCGTGAGTTTATCTGTCAGTAGAACTTGGCTGTATGTTAACATTGGCTTAAAACTCATTTAAGCGATAAATCATTGAACGAATACGTATATTCATATCACGTTTAACATATATCTGGTCCGAATTGACTGTTCATACTGATCACAGATCAATCACTATTATGTGGTGCGATATTCAGACACATCAAACTAATAATACTTACTATACTGAAACAGTCAATTTCAGGCTATTTCCGAACATATAGAAAATATTGTAATTATATTAACGTTTGCTTTTAGCCAATAGAATTACAGATTCATAGTATTAATAATAATTGATTATTTAATGTGAGATTAAAAAAGATCAAAAATCTGTTTACGAAACTAAATCGGAATTGACTTTGTTTTGATTTCAAAGAAAATTAAAATGTTTCTCATATGAGAACAGTGATGGCAAGCAGTGTGCAACCATCTGTTTCAGTCTAAAACAAAGTATCGCCACAATTCTTTAATGGTGCAAATTAAGCAAAAGATAATCGTGCGATAATAGTTTATACATAATTGGCAAATATATTCGCATAGATTCGCATTTACTGCATCAAACAATTGCTAAACAAACCCAATTAATAGGTATTGTAATTAACTAAAACAGGGGTTTTACTGTATTTTATATTCTCTTAATATTTAAAATTTCTTAATTATTATCTAAGTTTGCAAAAGTAGACATAGATTTGGGATAATGTTCATTTTTTTCAGTGTACAGTACTGTTCAAATTTGACGGATAAGACATTAAAGTGCATGGATAGCTTCGTTTCAAAGCTGCTGTTAGTTTGAACGCGTAGTTGAATGTGCGTTAAATTCAGGCACACTGGAGTATCACTCAATAGAGTTCCAACTATCGATAACTCTGTTAAAAAAGCTAAGTATGAAGAGTCGATCAGATCTTTGCATTATACACGGACTCGCACTACTATCTATATTTGGTGTTCAGGACTCGGTCCTAACTTCGAATACTATATTTTTATTTAATTATAGTTCGTATTTAAAATAAAATTTAATTACTTATGCTAATTTGGTGTTTAGCTTACTGAATGGTTAGCAATAATAAATTTATTGCAATTCAGCTAAAATTTATTAATTGCCTGTTTGTGATTAATTGCATTTAAAATGGAATTGTTATAATTGTCATTACTATCATTACTAGATAAGTGTCATAATTGCAAATATGCAAAGAACTCTGTATCATGCGTTTTGTTCAATTCGTTATAATTTGAAAAACAAATTTAATTCATTAAATAAGGTCAAACAAAAAATGGGAATAAAATGCATTAACGGAGAACTGAAATGAACACAACAACTGTATTCAATATAACATGTATCAATTACTTGAGTAATTTTTTTTATATTGTCCAAACTGGATGAGCAAATGTGTTCCGATAATTGAGGGTTTTTTTCTATTTTGGTTTTCGTTTTCGAAAAAAGCATAAATTTTATATCAATTTTATAAATTTGCTTCAAAGTTCATACTTTTAAAAGTTTTATTAAACGCTTAGAGTATAGTTTAGACGCACTTTCAATGACATGACGCAAATTACTTGTATTTAATTGATGAGATTAGCGCGAAATGATGTCGATTGCTAAGTGATCGATCAAAAATTATTTGTACGATCGATAAGAAGTAAGATTTGATGATCAATTAGAACACTGCGAACGCTGGGAAAAATAAATGGAAATCTTGTTAACTGACTTATTATTACAAGAAATTCTAATGCTTTTATTTTTTTAATTCGTCCTATTTATCCTTATAGGTATAAGTTAGATACTAATATTAACAAATTCAAACCGATATAATGATAAATATTTCACACAGTAGTGAATAAATATGAAGGCGTTTCAAGACATTTCTGATAAAAACGTTTTCTTTAGAATATTTATAATTATTGTTTATGACCAAAGCTATAGCGCTGTTTCAATAAGACCCAGAAGTTGTTTAAAGGTTACACCCTTATTCATTGATATTACAAATGCGCGTTTACAGTATATTGTTGTACAATTGTATAATTGCAATATAAGTTTTATGCAGCGCTCTAAAAAAATTTGATGCTTGCAAACTGAAGTTTTGAAAAATATTCCAAACTGTTTCTATAATTTTAAAAAAAATTATTAGAAAGTATCGTTAATTGCAAAATTTAGCATAAAAGAAATTGGATAAACACGGAAAAGTAATGCCACGATTCTCTAATTTTTATGGTTAGGTTAAGAAAATACGATAAAACCTGGAATATGACATTTTTTCTATTTTTCAGTAAATCGCTTTTAAAAGTCAAATTACTAAAGACTAAATAAGTACAAAATCCGATAATATTTTAATTGTTTTGTTTTTTAAATAAATAGGATTTGATTTGTTTTATTTATATTTAAAAACTAACAAAACTTAGATTGCATAACACGTCAAATTATAGTATTGGAACCAAATTGTAAACCTAAGAATAAAAATTCATAATTGAATCGATCTTAACTTTATTATCAAAATCAAATCTGTAACTAATTACTAAATCAAATTGTAACTAAATCAAAAACTTTATTATCTGTCATTAAAAGTCGGATTATATTTTAAATGTTTGATTGTTCTTATTTTTATGATTTTATTTATAAAACTAACTTAGAAAACAAATTAAAGACAAATATTAAATTTTAAATTGCCGTATTCTATTCATAACGGAATTATTTTCTTACTATATTATTATTAGATTCTCGATAAAATCATTTTGTAAATGAATAAAGTACTTTAAATTTCTTCAAACTATTTTAAAATTATTTTTTTAATTATTTATTTTAGATCTACTGCTCACTAGGTTTCCTCACTACCGTCTTGATCTAATTTTATATTTAGAACTTATAAATTTTAAGTAAAATTTAATTAAAAATACAGTCAGCTATATTTATATTTACATAAAATTAGTTCTAATTGAAAAATTTTATAAGTCGTGACATTTTTGTAAAAAGCGTCTTTTTATAAAACTACATTAATTAAGAGGAAACTTAGGTATAAATATTCTTTATTTGAAGTATAGAATTAAAAGAATATACTTTGTTAAAATCGATTTTTAATTTTTTTTGTTGATAAATTCCACTTTTTATATGATTTTATGATTATTGGATATTTCCAAAAAATTATTATTTAAAATTGATGAAAATTTTTCATGACCACTAAAATTTTTTTGACCCTTTTATTTTTTACTTCCAAAATTTTCATAATAACACCCCAATATGTATGTGTCGATATAATAGATATTCTTAAAATTTTAGTAAAATGTACAACACATTAAAATAATTTGTTAAAACTTATAATATTTAGAATGAAAATAATAAAATAGTCAAAAATAAGTGTTTTTATTGTTTGTATTTTCCGATATTTGAAGTCCGAATTTTAAATCATTTTTGTCCGATTTTTCGCACATTATTTAGATATTATTAGTCACTTTTTTGATAATGAATGATCAAAATTGATAAAATAAGCTTACACTAAAATCTACATATTTTAAAAACTTTTAAGATTCGTTCATCAAAGAGATTTGCAAATCAAATTGCAAAAAAATAATATACGCAACTTTAATATTAAAATAGTAAAAATAATCTTTAAAACGGAGCAAACGATTTCATATTTGTGGATATATTAAAAATAAATGTTTATAACTTAGGAAATAAAACATAGTAAATGATCTGCAATCGCTGTCATTTCAACATTTCAGTTTTTTACTGATGATTTTGTAAAAATAAAGTTCTAATAGTTCAATAAAAAAACATTAGGAGTCACTATTGAGTTTGGATAATTTGTTACCAAAGTTTATGAAACTAGTATAAAAGATGGCATTAAAAAAATAGTTGATAAGTTATATGACAATAGGAAAACTTAAACAAAAGTGAATTCCGTGCAGATATTTAACTTGTAAGCGTAAAGTTTGCGCTATATATACACTCCGTAATGATTATGTGCAAACAGTACTTTATTAAACACTTTTTAATACCGTTATATTATGAAGTTTCGCTTAAAGTGCAATATATTATTATTCAACACATTATCAAAATAGCGATTTGATCGTGCAGTAGGCATGGGTACCATTAAGTGCGAGCAAAGCATAATTCATTGTCACGTGATTTTTTAAAAACTTAACTTAAACTTCGTAACACTAAATTATACTGAATATATTAGTTTATTTAATAGTTAAAAAGTAGCGCTCAATTTATTATTGTTAACTAATCATTTTAAATGACACATATTTTAAGTATTAGTCAGTTTCATGAAATAGTATCGTTTTCAATAAAGGTATTTGATTTGTGTAACGGAACGCTATTATCTAAGTTTGAATTTCAATAATACTTTACATGTGTGCAATTTTTACACTGATATTCGCAAAGCGTTGATTAAATTGTCTAAAGACAAGTAATATTTAGTGATAGTAGTTTTCTGATATCTATCGGTATTTTTCTAAGTAAAACTCAACAAACAAATATTTTTACTCCAATAAACTGGATTTTTTCCAATTAAAACTAATGTAAGGCTAATGGTTTTAAAAGTTTTTGGAAATACAAACAAATAAAGTGTTATTACTTTTAATTTTAGTGTTTGATACTAATTTAATGCTAAAAATTGTTTGTGTGTGGAACTGAACTCGTGGTAAGTTATTATTTGTTGAATTTGTTTTATTTTCTTTTATTTATCCAAATAATCAGGTTATTATGAGAGACATAAAAGCAGGAAAAAAGCTGATTTACTTAATATTGATATTAACGATCACATCGATAACATCACTGCCATATTGTGATTGTATTGATAATAAGGATGATTATATGTCTAGTCATGTGTATACATTTGCACAGTCCAATTCATTTATTAGATTACCTGTCGATGTTTGGAATATTGAAACACGAAGGGAAGTCTGTTTTCAATTTAGGTATTTTTCGATTTAAATTTCAAAATTAAATGCTATGATGATTCCATATACTGTAATACTATTACACATTTTAGGACCGATCGACCTCACGGTCTACTATTGTATCACACAGTTGTCAATTTAACTCTCAATTATCCTATTTATGAACTCTATGTTTTGCTTGAAAATGCGAGATTGAAAATAATTTACGAGTATAATTCCGAGTATCGCCAGATTTATGTCGGAAAAGGATTAAATCGCGATCGATTTCATTCTGTAAAATTAAATATTGATCCAATTAATGGCATGATTGGCGTTCATTTAGATAATGATATTAAAAAAACATTGAATATTTCTCAAAATGCAATATTTTCCCAACTAATAAACCAAACTCAAATGGAATCATTTTTATATTTTGGCGGAACTGATCCAAACAAGACAACATTGAATAAGCAATATAATACCAAACGTTTTATCGGCTGTTTAGGAAAGATTAAATTTCGCACTTTTCAAACTTTCAATGAGTTGGACAAACAAACTAAAGCTGTTATTCTTAAAGAATATGCTGGCATTGAAAAGAATTGTATTAATTTGTGCAAACAATTAGATTTATGTGCTCATAATTCGTTATGCATCAATCATTATACTTATAAAAGTTGTGACTGTTTTGGAACAAATTTCGAAGACTGGCTCTGCAGAAGTGACAATATAACCACAATAACACTTCGCGGCCATTCATATATCTCCTATAAAATTTATAACTACAAAAATAAGGTCCATTCAAATGTAAATCGCATAAGTATGCACTTTAAGACAAGTATGAGAGATGGTATTTTACTATATGCTAAAGGAGAGGAAACTGTTTACAGTCATATAGCAGTAAATATGCGCGATGGCATCTTGTATTTTGAAATGGATGTCGGAGACGGACCTGTTTCCACTTCGTTTCAGCAAATCATACTCAGCGATGACAAATGGCATAATTTAACAATAATTCATTATGTAACAGATGTTAATGTAATAGTCGATAGAATTACAAATAATCTAGAATTGCCAGGTCCTAATTATCACCTTCATATTGACCCAGGTTTGTCATTTTTTCAATTTTAAAAATTGATTTACTAAATTTTCAACATCACTTAGACATATATATTGGAGGAATGCCTATGACTAGATTTAAATCGAATCTCGAAAAACTTAAAATTTCATTTAACATCAATCAAAAATTTATTGGTTGTCTTAAATCTATATATTTCAATCAAATCAATATGCTTTATGAATTGCATGGCAATAACAAAGCCGCCACTTATCACAGTGTTTTTCCTGCTGAATACGGATGTGCTAAAGAATATGCGATACCGGTAACACTGCCCACAAAAACTTCTCAATTTATTGTTAATATTACTTCATCTCCTGTTTTAAACTTGTCATTAGAATTTAAAAGTGTGGAAAGTAGTGCAATGATTGCTTCAGGATTCGCATTCAATAAATATAATCAAACATTTGCTTGGTTTTTGTATGTGAATAATAGTTTAGCCAAGTTTTCAATTAATTATCAAAACAGTACAACCAATTCATTATTGAGAATATCAAACAATCTGAAATATTTAGTCAATACCTGGCAGCACATTGCTATAGAATTCGATAATGAGTCAAAAGTTACGATTATTTCGAATTATAAATACAGAAATGTATATTCATTGAGTGAGTTTGCTTTTGGTTTAACTTTTTACGGTAATGTGTCCATTGGATCCACAGTTTCACCAAATTCTATAGAAGGCCTGAGAGGATGTTTGCGTGATATCAAGTTATATCAGATTCAAATCGATCCAAGAATTATTTTTAGTGAATATTTAATAATTGGTAAAATTACTTTAGATGATTGTAAACTCGTTGATCCGTGCAATAGTCCGAAAGCGTGTGAACACAATGGACGATGTATTGCATTGTTAGATACTGGAAATATTGAATGTGATTGTAATAATACCGGTTATTCAGGCAAAACATGCCATTTTTGTGAGTTATATCTTAATTAATCTGACCATTTTTCAATTTAATTTCTAAAACAAATTTATAGCAAAATTTAAGAGAACGTGTGAAGAATTATATTTGGCTGGATTTCGACGAGAAGGGGTTTATATGATTGATATCGATCGGAACGGACCCTTTCCTCCTTCTGTATGTATTGATTTTAAATTCCGTATTTCTTACTCTAAATTGCATTTTTCTATAAATATCTATGTACACTAGTGTTTTTGATATTTGAAATTCTGGTGTATATGCTGTAAGTGTCACGTTATAAGTTTTAATTTCTTCCAGTTGTTACTGCTTTCAGAATTCACTTTTCTGCCAATAAACCATTGAATAAGGTTGAGTGGCGCTATGCGCTAAAACGATGCATTTTTCTCTTATCAGATGATAGTTATTTGATATTGGCTCATATTTTCAGCACTTATTTTTGTTTTAAAATAAACTGCGTGGAACAGTGGTGTTGGGAATCCATTGTAGAGCAGTTAAAACAGGTTCCCAAACTATCGGTTGCGACCCAAAAAGAGGGTCATAATGCACAGGTTTTTGGGTTTCATTTATGGACAGAATTAATATTGATGTTTGTTCGTAATAAGAAATCGGAAACTTTTAATTTTTTATTATTTTTATCGAATTAGCATTTAAATAAGTCTAATCATCTTTATCAACTTATTTTTGTCGCATTGTCTATTATTTAAAATAATCATATACAGATTAATATTTTATACTGAAATGAAATTTAATAATTTTAACCAGTAAAATAAATTCACCATAAAATAAGATTTCTTTGAATTATTCGATAAAATAGGGTCTCCAACCAAAAAGTTTGGGAACCACTAAGTTATAATTAGGGATCGGGAATACATCGATAATACGGCTTTTTTCCTTTGATTACACAACCGGGAGATTTATACATCTACTATTAAAAACAAATAAAATAAAAGTGATTGTAAATAAAAGTTTTTCCCGGTTTGGTCAATTTTATTAAAAATCCCGGAATTGAACATTATTTTATTAAAAATCCCGTATGTATACTTTAGAAAATCTTATAGTAAAACGAATAACTAATATTAACTGAATGCCTAAAATTATAAATGCACTCAAATTCAGTTTAAGCAATAAAAGGGTGAAACTAACTTAAGTCAATAAAAGTTATTGTTCTGAGAAATACTATTTCAAAGATTTTAAGCTACAGAAAATGAATTTTGTTTAGAATTTTAATAAATCTTTTTTCCCGGAACTGTTCCCGCTTTTCATTCACTTTTGGCTCCCGATTCCCTCCCGTTTTTGCCAGTTTTTAGTCCCGGAAATCCCTATCCCTAGTTGTAATACTTAGAGGAGTTTTGGTTGGATATAAGGGTATTCAGGTTAAACACTGACACCTTATATCGATTGTTTGCATCGATGTCGGTCTAAAGGCAATATATATACATATTTCCAAAATATTTTTTATTAATATTTAATAGTTACTGAACCAAATCTAACAATATATGCATATATAAATTCATCTAAAGTGGACACAATATTAAATTTGGTTTCGTATAAGCTATATATAAAGTTGGATATCAGAGAAGTGTAAATTTAGTTGAAGTGCATAATTAATTAAATTGTTTCAAGTTTTTTATGATAATTTTGAAAATTGCTTCGATCGGTTCAATAAATCATATTTATAGTAATAACCTAATTTACAGTATTAACTGTAATAACCGACTGGGAATAACCTAATTTGTTGCCCTAAATGTTAATATACAATTGTATAACAATCGGATCCATGAATATTAGCAACTTTAGGAGGTGATTATAGAGTGTTAGTAATCACTTATTTACGGAAAACTGTTCAGTTAAAAATGGAAAAATATAGCGAGTTATTCTGTTAATCTTTTTTAGAGTAAGAATATTAAACGTGATTTGTAAACGGATTTAAATAACAAATGGATATTTAATACCGATAAATATTGCTAGTAATGGGAAATTTGGTGTAATATATGCCTCAATGCATTCTTGTAAAATTAATGATTTTTAAATTCAAGTAGAGTCGCACGTATAACACATAATGTTATACTCATTAAAAATGATATTTATAATAATTATTATAATGAGTCGAAGTATTATTAAAAATATATTAATGTTTGCGCATAATTTTTATCAATTATATTTGCCTTATATCTTTTAAACATTTTTTTCGCGATTTGCATAAACATTTTCTTGTGATTGTAAGTTATTAGAGAACGTAAATAGAGCTGATTATAAGAATTTTCTGAATGCAAATAATTTCTACATCTAAATTGCAAATCTTTAATAGGTTTGTATAGAAAAGGAGCGGCAACAGTGGTATTCCAATATTGTTATAAAAAATTTAACTATATGTATATATATACTCTTATTAATGTGACAGCAAACGTCTGCCATAAAACGTGACGCAATCCCGTAAATCGCGCACGTCTTTGAACGCATGTTTTTTTAATGTGAAGAAATATTGCATTGTGTCATATACTCATAATTATTTTATGTTGAATATTAATAAAAAGTATCGATGTATAAGCGACGCTATTGATCAAACCAAACAGTTTTAGGGAATAAATGATTTATATGAAACAAATAGATTGTTTCAAAAGGGAAGAAAAGGGTAAAATAAAATTTTGCGGGTCTCTTGTTGTATCATAAAGTTAAGCAGCACTACTGTAACATTTGTTTTCCTAACGTTACAACAAATTACAAACTTGCAATCTCACGCGCGACTTCGGTGCTAATTTATTTAAAAATTTAAGAATATAAAAAATTTCTTTTTATAATGTTATTGTTAAAAATAGGCTGTGTTGCCTAAACCTAACATTTTTTATTAATAAATTTACAGCTCGAACCAGTTATTTTATTTAGCTTTTCTCTGCTGATTATTTTAGTTACCATCTCCTGATTAGTGGATGAGTGAAGTGCCCAAACCTTTCGCACCGAAGCTCCATCTTCTTCGGTGGTTAAGGGTTAAACTTAAGTATAAAACTAAATATAAAATGATGATTTTAATTATCTTTGAAATGTCAGGTGAATTTGATTTGTATAAACGAGAAGACAATAGAACAACAATAATTCTTGAGTCGAAATACTTTAATATAACTTTTAATCCACGATAGGGAGACTTTTAAAGATCATTTTGGATTAAAATAACAGTCAAAATTAAATTAAAAAACATTTTGTAAAAACCAATGAAGAAAAAACATTATTAGATATTAAAACATTTTAAAAATAAATCAATAAATATATACTGAGTTATGCAAACCGTAAACTATAATTCAAATGTTTGTTTTTAAATTCTGAACATAGTTGCACAGAGTAGGTGCTTGCACAGGGTTGACCACCTAGAAAATTGGGAACCAACCCACGAAAAATAGAGATTTGAAAAATTTTCGTTTAAATGTCGTTGAGATTTGAATACTGACTAAATATACTGACCACTCTCTAGAGGTTTTGATCGTAATTTAACTGCTCTGAATCAATGTGAATCATTTTGAAAGTTCTTGAAATTCTCGTGCATTCTCAACAAATAATGACCCAAAAAGCAGTCACAAAACTTTCTGAATTAAATTATTGCTCGATTTCTTGCAGTACTTATGTTATGTTTTTAAAAATTTTTTTATAATTTTCTTAGTCTTTAAGTAAGTTATCGCGGCATAGGTGTGCGTGAATTTTATGTGGTTTGCATTTTTATAAGATATAATTTAGTGCTATTAAAATTTTACTACAAGACTATTGATATCAAAGTACTGTCCAATTTTGTTTAAAGTGAGCTAAATTAGAATTATTAAAGAATTATTTGGTTGTAAGGAATTGGGGAATTGAAACAATTTTAATCTTCGAGACAATGTTATGAGAAACGGAATATTTTCGAGCAGAGATAATTCGAATATTCGATATTTATCTAGATTTAACCTCTAACACACTGACACATATCAATCTTAACGATAAAATCTAATTCTATAAGTTTTTAATAACATAAATAACTGTTTTAGTTCGTTACGTGTCGTATGTCAGAAGAGGATGGAACCATTCAAACCATTGTTGAGCATAATATTCGTCATCAAATGGTATCAATACTAAGTTATATAAGTCAATATCGTTTTTTATTCTTTAATGTTATATATTAAAAAAGATTGTGAGAGAGAAGGGACGCGAAGGAAATTTTTGTATTAATGTTACATATCGTGATTTTACGCCTGAAATGTTGCACCATTTAATAAGTCATTCGAAAGAATGTTCTCAATATATTAAATATGAGTGTAATTTGGCGCCATTGAGGTAATCATATGACAATTTAAAACGAGTAGCAAATATTATTTAACAAAATATTTAATAGATTGGGTAGCAATACATGGATGAAATCGGCATTTCCCGGCCATAAGGTTACCAGTATTGAAAATGACAATTCTGGACAATGTAAATGCTCGTTAACGCAAAACTGTTTCGATAACACCAAATATTGTAACTGTGACAGCAATGCGATCGGTTGGAGACACGACGACGGCTCGTTAACTAATCCTAGAGATGTAGGCATCACTAAAATGTTTTTTTTGCAATCCAAAAATTTAACACGAGATTCTGAAGCACATTTAACGCTTGGAAATGTTATTTGCACCGATTCGAGTATGTTATGCTAATGTATTGTTCAATGTAATGTTATTGTATAATTAATTGATTTTACCTATAAATAGACACCAGAGAATATGACATAACATTTAAAACAAAAGAGTCGTATTTAGAAGTAGTTGGTTGGGAAGGAGGAGATATGGCAGTTAGCTTTAAAACCACAGCTACTAAAGCGGTTTTATTTTTGCAAGCGGCTCTCCATTCACATCACGGATACTTTAAAGCTTTTCTATATTCTGAATATGATATTAACTTCGAATTTTCGGTTAATGGGAAACCAAGGGTTGTTACGTTGAGATCAAATAGACGATTAAATACTGGCGAATGGCAGCAAATATGGGTTGAAAGCGATGCGCATCACATGAAGTTCAGTGTCAATTATAATTCTCTACTCATTGATCTCGAATATGGCGACGAAGTGAGCGCATTCGAGGGACCATTATATGTTGGAGGAGCGCCGAGGTATGTGCTTATAGGCTGTGATTGTGTGATATGTGTGATTTTAGTTTCATATTCTTAATTCTCCTTCAGTAATATTTCGGTAAAAGAAGAAAATTAATCAAAATTTAAATAGACATTTTAAATAAACTATATTAGCTTAAGTTTTTTCCACACTCGATGAAAGTAAAATTCTTTTTTTCAATAATTGAACCATTCTTTAACAACGATTGAAATATTCGGACAAAGAAAATCAATGAATTTTAGAACAGAGCATAAAGACAAATATAATTAAGTTCAGTTTTTTTTAAAAAAATAATAATCGAGAAAAATTGAATATTCTAACTTTTAGGTTAATTTAAAATTCTAGTATTGTTAATGGCTATCAATGTTGTTTAAAACTTTTAAAATTATAAATTTATTTCTTTCAATTTCGTCTTATGTTTCAAAAGGATTATTTCGGATATAAAAAATGAATTTGCGAAGTATTTTTTTAAATTTTTTCTAAATAATTAAGAGTAACCGCGACAACCACTAAAATGAATAAATTCCAGAATAAAATAGAATCTAGAATCTAGAATCTTGCCTAATTGTTTAAATATATATTTGTTGTATTGTCTCGAACCCTATTAAAATTTTTCTAATTTAATAGTAAACGCATAAATTGAAGTAAATTAATATAAGGAAAAATGTAGAACCAATTGAAATCTTTGCATCCAATAAAGCATTTTAACTAATACATCACTTTATTATTGGCAAGCATTGATTAATTCGATAATTCTTATTTGGTTTTTAGACATTTGCTCGAAAATTCTGAAGTTAGGACTGGTTTTATTGGATGTCTTCGTGGGTTAGTTTTAAATAACAAAGTGGTTAATCTTCATAAATATCTCCATAGAAAGTATATTATATAATTTAAGAAATTTTAAATAAAAAATATTGGTTATTTATTTTTTAGATCAGTCAATATTGAAATTGGTTGTCAACCATTTTGCAGGCCAGATATATGTCAAAACGGAGGAACTTGTGTGGAACTTTGGGGTTCATATGAGTGCAAATGTGCGAATCCTATCGCTCAGTCCGGAAGGCAATGCGAAGTTAATATTAATGCAATTGGTATGCCAACTGTGTTTGTTAACTCTATTCAAGTTTATTTATGTGATATACTTGATTGCGACAATAGGTATGACATTTATCACTCGCAGTTCATATTTCCAAAAGTTGCGAGAAGGGGTTGAGGCGCAAGAAGTGAACCCTATATTAGAAAAGGATATTTTAATGAGTTTTCGAACACAAATGAGTGACGCACTCATTCTCTATGCGAATGATTACCTCAATAATTTCGTTCAGTTGCATATCGAGAATGGAACGTATGTTGTGTTCACTTACAACTCGTTTGATCACATTGTGCGCGGTATTGTAGATGTCGGACATATTTTAATATCTGGAAGTCCTATTCAAGTTAAAATAGATCGAACTCAACGCAGAAAAACTATACTTACTGCGAATGAAGCATCGATTATGATTAATCATGAAATTAAATTTTTGACGCGTTACAGTCAAAAACCGTGGAAAGCGGGCGAAGAATTGGAACTCGTAAAGCCCGCGCGACCGCCTGTTCCCACAGAAGCGCATCACCAACTTTTTCTGGGAGGTGTAGACGGAATTAGTGCCACTTCGCGAATAGAAGGGATAGTTGGGTGTCTAAAAGGGTTTGTAATCGATAACAAACAATTCGATTTGGAAGCTGCGGCCAACGAACCCGAAACCAAAGCACGCGGTCATATCAAGCCTGGATGTACGATGTTATGCGATCAATATCCGTGTTTGAACGGAGGAATATGTATAGAAGATTGGAAAAATAAAAATTATTATTGCAATTGCAGTATGACTTCATATTCTGGTAACACTTGCGCTAAAGAAGTTGGCGCTGTATTTAACGGCAATTCACTTGTCAGATATACATTTGAAGATGAAAACGAAATCAATTTGGGAATCGATTATATACATATTCAGTTAGCATTTTCCACTAATAAACAAAAGAACTTTGTATTTAAAACTATTTTATTTGTGACTTATGCTCAAAATTCTGCTTATTTGCTTTTTGGGTTATTGCCAGATGGAAGTATTGTTGTCGAAGATGTCGATGAAGTATTAAATTGTATGATTTATATTTGAATATTTTTGAAACTTCTAGAATTAACATTAACTTATATTTCAATTAAAAAGTAAGGAGAAAAGTGATTACTAGCGACGAGCTATCATTCGCAGACAAACATAGACATTGGATTAGTTATACAAGAAATCGTCAAAATGCGCAGATAATTGTAAGTCTAATTTTATTTTAGATCATAAAACTAGCGAAAGTTTGGGAAATTAACTTTAATTGACTATAATTTAACAATCAACAGGTTGACAGTCAAATTTATGAATTATTAACAATTTCAAAATTATTGAAGTCGCGTATTGAAAGCCCTAATAATCACATTAATGTATTCGTTGGTGGAATTGAAAATAAAAAAGGAGATTACAATAATTTCGACAATTATTCAGATTTCACTGGATGTATTTCAAGTATATTTTCAATTCTAAGTTTATTATATAACTTAATAACTAATATATCTATATTTATTATAAAGACGTATTGGTTCAACTAAATGATATAAAAATAGAACCACTAGAATCTGCTTTTGGTGGCAAATCTGATTTGAGACAAGTGAAAGTAATTGGAGATATTAGACAAGGATTGTGCGCTTCATTTCAAAACCATGGCGTGTTCATTGTAGAACCACCTGATTTTGATAATCCATTTGTAAATACGATTTTATTTCTTTTTGTATCTCGTTTTTTAAATGTAATTACTATATTTTGCGTTAATATAAATGGTTTTTATGATATTTTGAATTAAAGCTCTCAAAAGCAAAGCGTCCCCATTCTCTTATATTTTTTTCATTTTTGTGAAAGAAAGTCAATCTGTCTGTCCATTCGTTCTTACATGCATCTGTATGTTCACAGAGGATTAAACATTTTTTAGAGGAAACAAAAATCTTTGATTTATTCATACTTTAACTTTGTCCATAATGTTATCTCTGTTTTTAAATGGCACTATCTTTAGTTATCTTTAGAGATCATTCATAAAATTTTTAGATTTGATTGTGAACTACTATTATATGAGGTATTATACGTGCGCATCATTGTCTGCGAGCATATTTGTTAACGTGTTTGTTTAATTTGCACTTAACATCAAATATTAATGGATGATTAAATATTTTCAATAAAAGAGCAATTAAATTATAGCAAAATTATAGAAGCAAAGTAATTAGCAATAAAGTTTACTAATTTTTTTGTTAGAATGACAAAAACGTGCAATGGATTACTCCTCCAATTCCAATGTTAACGCCATGTAAATCAAACATTTTAAAATCGACGTCTAATCGAGGCATTAATCGATTCGCTGTATTCGTTATTTGTCTCACATTTTTACTTATCGTGCTTTCGTCGGTTGGCATATACATGTTGAAATTACAAAAGACGTATAATATTCGTCGATTTCAAGGCGATACACCGTTTTTCAATAAAAAAAGGAAATCAAGTAGAAATAAAGGTAAAATTTTAAACTAATTTTTTAATATCTTAGTTATTTCAACTTTCATTCAAATATTGTTATTTCATTTTTTAGTTTATTTTACTTGCTTAATGATAAAACCATTGTTTCATTGCTTTAGTGCTGAATTCATATAAATTAGAATAGATATTTTATGTGCTTTATCTCCATATAGAGTATACGTACATACTGTATACGTATTGTACCAAAAAAAATTAACAAAAGATTACAGTTCAGTAAAATAACTTCTGTATTATATAACTGGGTTTCTTGCATACAATTCAAGACCTATTTTTGTCAAAAATACTCAAATTTTGTTATTATATCCTACTAATTTATTGAATTTACCTGATCTCGAATTTATCATTTTATCCATCTCTGTTCCTTATTTTTTAGGTCTATTCCGCATACTATACTATACAAAACTGAACACTTATTAAATTGAATTAAACATTATTTTGTATTACAGAGCGCATAAACATGATTCGCAAGACATCTGATTATAATTATATCGAGAGTGCGGCGT
Organism: Steganacarus magnus; assembly: GCA_034698365.1. NCBI lineage: Eukaryota > Metazoa > Arthropoda > Arachnida > Sarcoptiformes > Steganacaridae > Steganacarus > Steganacarus magnus. The sequence goes on from JAQIVF010000050.1 coordinate 27,496, forward strand.
AGAATTAATATAATATAGTTAAACCAATACTAGTTTAATTTAAGCAATTTTTAGTGTTTTAAATGTATATTTGTTTAATTAAATTTTAATATGTATTTTAATATTAAATGCAGTATTATGTATAAAAATTAATATTAAGCGCAAAAAATAACTTTTTAGGAAATAAAATGAGCATTAAAATACATTAATAATATACGGTATGTGAAATTTTAGCTCACTTTATGCAGAAATTGGAAGCCCTTTCAAATATCGTAAATTTTGAAATGGATTTAAATTTGTTTAACTGAAAGTACGAAACTTTTGATTTTTTTGTGATCAATATAAATGATAGCCAAGTAATATTCAATAATGACATGAGCTTTGTTTATATTGACTATTAGAAATTAAAAAGCATTATTACTTTGAAAAAATGAATATAAGCGACGAACTGCAGAGATCTTATAAAAGCATTTAAGAAGTTAATAAATGTGATTAATTTCAGGTTAAGATATCAGTGTTGAGATTCAGCTTAGCTTAAGCTCCAAAATTGCATAGCTTGAGCTTTGATTTTTACAATCATTTAAAGCTTCAGACTAGCTTTAGCTTTAGCTTGATTTAATTGAAATTTTTAGCTTTTAATAATGAATTTTTTAATGAAATTTTTTCGAAAGTAAACCTATGGCAAAATTTAGTACGGTAAGTACTTTTATTATTATTAAGAAATATTTGTATTTAAACTGACAAGTTAAGTTGCGTTAAGTTGCTTTATAATGAATACAATAGATTTAAGCTCAGAAAACTTGTAATGATGAGCTTGAGCTTAAGATAGCTGAACTCGATAAACGCAGAGGTTCTCGCTTCAAGCTCATATAACTTAGCATAAACTCAACATTTTTTGCCATCATTATTCAAGTTAACAATAAATTTTGCTTAAAAAATTAACAATATAATGCTTTAAAATTTAATCTATTATCCTCTAAATTTTTTAGTGAATCGCATGAGCGTGTTATATTTTACAATACGTTTTTGAGATTAATTAAAAATAAATAAAATATTAGAGAAAATAATTACATTATGATTAATTATGTTATGCTTGTTTTCCCAAAAAACAATAACCATTAGTTGCTTTTGCTTTAACTTATTGTTAAAGTACTTTAATAAATTTAAATAAGTTACAAATATTAATATATGTTAAAATGATGAATCAATTTTCTGAATACTAACTCGCTTTAAAAATATATAGTATTATAAAAAGTGATGTTTTAGTAAAAAATCTGAACGGTTGGTTGCATTCATTATGCTTTATTTATCATATTGACATTAAAACACCCAAACTTTTCCTTTTATTCCATAAAAGGTGATATACCAATAGCTAATAAAAAAGAAGGTCAATTTCTATTTATTTAAAAATTACACGAAACCCGTTTAGTAAATTTCGACACTATATCTTTATAATATCTCTACATTTGTACATTTGATGCTTGAGGGCGTTTTACTCAATTGATTGTATCCGTAGAAATAATTGTTTATTACGAGCAAAACTGAAAGTACCTGATAATGGTTAAAGTTATTTGTTAACAGATACTAAAAACTTTACATCATAAAACATTACAGAGATGCGTAGTTGCGAAAACATTTTATTATTAATTACAAATGGGCTATAATTCAAAATAAGTATATATTTCGCTGTCTAAAAACTTGCTTTGCGGCGAATTACAAAAAAAATCACTGGTCATAACATATGGCCCACAAAATGAAATAAATAACCTTGAATTTTTGAAAGGCTTAACTAAAAAAGTAATGATACGATTGCATAATATCCAGAATTAATTACCAGCTTTATGCGAAAAACTCATCCCCAAGGATTCGGAATACACGAATTTTATATTGTAAAAAGTATTGAACTTGACCGATATGCGCATTAGTAGTTGGATAACCCCTTTAACAAACCACCAAAGAGTCTGCACCTGTCCTACTCATTATGCAGTTTCGATTATTATAACAAATTCATTAGTTAACTGTGTTTCTTATTTTATAAGAAAGTATAAAATAATGAATATTTTACATTCAATTTTTCAATTTATGTTTAGATCATTATATATACAAAAAAACATACAAAAAATATATTGAATAGTATAAAATGGTATTTAATTTTAAGTAATATAATTAAATTTGATTACTGTTTCTACCTATTGAAACGAGATTGTGCTAAACCATTGAAAATCAGTTGAAAACTTGATAAACTTACAAATCTATTTTACGTAATAAACCCAAAAGAGTAGCAATAAAGCGAGATTTTATAAACTTGTGCATACATTTACTTTTATAGTTTATGCAAACACTATTATTATGTTGTAAAATTGACATTTTTTTATCGTAAACATCTCTTTGAACATCTTTTCGAGGTCGTTGTAGTTAGCATTTTTCAATCATAAACAAAAGAATTGAGAATTCATTATACCGTATATTCTATGATATCCTGTCGTGTTAAGCAAGAAAATTATACATCTATGACATTGAATGATAATTTCGACTAGTATTTATTAAAATGTCACATTTATATTGCAATGTTCAATACAATAATGCACTTTTTTCGTTAAAAATAAGGCCAATAGAAAACTAACGAATAAAGAAGCATATTCTAAGCAAACATGTTTAGAAATATTATACCCATTTGATAATTGAATCTTAAATATTCATTATTATTTTATTATATACTGTTACGACCTAAACCTAAATGATAATTAATTGGATAATAATTATTAGTATAACATTTATATCTTAAAGAGAAAGTATAAGTTGTTTTATGGTTCCTTTGATCTGACTTTGAACTTTAGTTTCTGAAGCCATGGAAATTTTGTGTCTTTCGGTATTGAGTGGCGACGACTCAGTCCAGTCTTTTTACTCTTTTTGTTTTTGCCAAAATCTTTAGTATCCTTTAGTTCCACAATTTCATCCAATTCTTCGTCTTGGTTTGGCCTATTATTTTCAAATTTCGAATAACTTTTAGGATAATCTGCTGGCTTTGTTGGTATGATATCACTCGATGCAGACGTCTTTCCTTGTTTAGACTTGTTTGAGCGTTTAGAGCTAATCGAGTGTCGCCTCAGTATTCCCGAAAGTCTGTCGGGTTCTTCAGCTTTTTTATTGTGATGACTAACCGCTGGAATGTACATTACAATCGGTTGACGATCGTGAACATACTTTTGCTTATGACGCTTAACCGTATCGCTATCTGAGCTCGAATGCGCTGAATTTCCAGCTGAATTTAAGTGGCTGTGACTCAAATAACTTCTTGGGTTTGAATAAGTTGGACTAACCCTTCCTTCATTTATAGAAGTCATTCGATTCAAAGAAGACGCCCTTTTTTCTTGTCTGCTTTTGTAAGCAGCAGCCAATCCTCCTCTTTGGTCCTTATTCATGTGTTCTGATGGTAGATCAGCATTGCTTCTGTATTGGCGTTCATTGTGTATACCATTTTTTGATTTTTCTCGTAAACGCATATTTAAATCTTGTTCGTGTCGATTATTCGATATCTCCTCCAGCCGTTTCTTACGTTCCTTCAAGTGTTTGCGATCTAAAGTGTACGCGTGTCGCGGAGGAGGAGAGTAATCGCGTCTATGAGAGTCTTTCTCGACTCGTGATAACGTGTAAAATGTTGGCTCATTTCCAGCAGGATATGAAACTTCGCTTTGAGCCATACCTCGCCTATAATCCTCGTCGATATCTCTATACCACAGACCTCCACCATTAGTTGTCGCTCCTTCAAAGGCATCGCCACTCAATAGTTGTCTTTGATTTGGCGACACATTTTCGTACGATATTTCTTTCCTTTTGTGGTCAATTTCTTTTATCACTGCTCTCGGAGTAAGAAATTCTTCGGTGTCTGTATTCTGATTGTGTTGCATCATATCATCACTGGAAGCATTTGATATGGAAATTGTTTCTTCTAATATTTCTTCGGTCACTTCTTTTCTACGACGATCTCTTGGCTGTGAATCACGCCATACTTCAGGTTCGGTATAAGATGTTACTGCAGAACGTGTTTTTGTTTTGAGTTGTGGTGATTTCGGTAAATTAATTTCAGGACCGACTCCAGTACCAAATTTAAATCCATATCCTTTTGTGGTGTTTTTAACAACACTTTTATTGGTGTGATCAGTAACATCTGAGCCTTGATATCTTAAACCTGATTGAGGTCTCGATGATATTCTTGACCTTCTCTCACTTATTGGAGAGCTTGTCCTATATTCCCGAATAGGATAATTAGGATCGATGCCAACATTCGCGTCATCAACTTTAACTGATTTTTTCTTAGTTTTGTCAATTTGACTGTAAATAGCCTCATGATGTGGTTGTACCGCATTCTCATCCCATATTTCGTGTTTCGAGACAGGAGTTTGCATGCAAACACTTTGGTGTTGCAATAATGGCACATCACTATACGCTGTCACTAAGCCATCATTTTTTGATTTAATTACTCGGAACGACGACTCCGTTGATGACTGTTTGGTTAGATGTCGATTCGTTCTCTTTCTGTTACATTGAATTCCAACATCTCTTACTGTTGGTATATAAGAATAGATGTAAGTCGAAGTTGACACATCGTCTTCAACTGTTTCTATATCTTTCACATGTTTCGATTTATTGATAAATATATCATCCAAATCTTTAGCTGTTACTATTTTCTCGTCATCTGTGGTCGCTTTGACAACGTTATGATGAGTGCTCTGTTTCTTATCTGTATTTTCAATTGCCTTTAATTGCTTGTCGTGTTGTTTTGGTACCATTTCGTAATATCTTCTTCGAGTTTTATTTTGCCACACTTTACTTCCTTCCTCTTTAGTTGAATATATCTTTCCTTCTCCAGGCATCTCTGAAACTGATTTTTCAAAATCAGTATTTTCTGATAGCAATTGTGGTCCACTTTTCCAAACTTCAGTCGGAATCATGTGAGACGAGTTAATAAAGTGATGCTCTTCATCGGAATCAGTGCGCGAAACTAAATCAAGCTTAGCGTTATTAATCACTTCATCTAATGGTTTAGTTTCATTGCCGATATCACTCCATTTTTCTTTTTTATTAGTCTTTAAAGACTTATCATCATATTTAGCATTATCTGTATTTTTTGTTTGAACGGCTAATTGGTTACTATTATCACAATCTTGCAATAACTTTCTGTTAGTCACGTTAGCATTACGTGACGGAGCTCTATATAAGTCTAGTTTATTAATCTTACTTCTATTTGGAGATTCATTTCGCAAATTTTTTTGATTGCCATCATTAATATTTTGCGATTCTTTAGAGTGAGGCGAACTGTGAACAATAACTGATTGTTGCTTTTGTGGTGCGATTGTTGAATCGTGTGGCGATTGTTCTATTTTTGCCGATGTTTTGCCCTTTTTAGGCAATGATGGAGACATACCGAACATAACCTTAACACCATTTACTATTGGATTACGTTTAGATTGCGGTGTTTTTGTTGACTCTGGTGTCACTTTATTCGATCGTAACGGAGAGTTTGCGTTTGAACCACTATTTCCCTTTAAATAATCAATTTCCGGTTCTTTAGGAATACTTGATTGCAATTTTGCACTTCTACTCGAATATGATGGAGATATGTCACGTTCATAGACACGATTAGGTTTAGTCGAAGATTTAGGCACTATTTTATCGATGTTGTTATTGTTTTTGTTGACCATTCGTTGTCTTGAATTGGCTGTCGATGATTCGTAATTAGAAGGCACTGATTTGCGTGACATTTCTGGTGTGGACGTTAACGAAATACTATCACCACTTTCGACTATAGTAGATAATGGTCTAACTGTTGCAGTATTATCAAAGTCTGGTTGTGTGTCATCAGTTTGTTTGACGCGTGAATCACTTGATTCAGGCTTATATTGGTGTGATTTGTAAACTTTAAACCAAAACTTGTTTTCATCAATATCTGTTGGGTTGATAGGCGGTGTCGTATACTTTTTAACTCTCACTGCTTTGTTAAAACTAACTTTCTTAGAAGAACCACCTTCAGAGCTATAAGCAGATGCGTCTGAACGGTCAGATCGGTTTGAATCTGATCGCTGTACTATATTTGGATTATTTGCTGCTAACGCTGATGATATGTGATCGACACTACCGGGCATTATATTACTTATGGCATTCTCCAGTATTTATGGCATTCTTCGTATAAATTTATATGATGTATATGCTGTATCTCACAATTATTCATCATTTGATTTGATATTTTTATGTTTAGGAAGGAAGTAACTTAATTTCAATACTATAATAAGCTTAATATTTGTTATTGTTGGTGGTTAATGAAGGACACGCGAAGGTGCAGTGTCTGTAGGGGTAACCTGAAAAAACAAATCTTCATTTAGATATTTTAAACTTTCAAATTCGAAGCCAACTATGGATCACAAGGGTCTTCACTTTAGATTATACAGACTTTACTCCCACTTTTATCACCAAACTAACTAATTATGAATTATTTTCAAAAAAATTAGTATTAATTCATGCATTAATATTTAAATATTAAATTGTTTGAATTTCATAAAAATTGTGCTCGATTTATCAAATGTAAACTATATTTTTTAAAACGTAAAAAGTGAATTGAAAGAATAATTTAGAAACAAATAATCTCAGTTTTTACGATTCATGCCGTAATATACGGCACAAAATATGCATTAGCAGTGTATAATTAATGTAATAAATGTGACTTAAATTTTCTATTATATAATTGATGTATGCAAGCAAACAATTATGTGATTGTATTAATTTGCAATTATACGAAGATTCGTGTATTGTATTCATATTCTCGTGCGTCAGAGACAATAATTGGACAAAAGAAATGTCTTTAGTAATGCTGTTTTCACCTTCAGTACACCTACAAACGTCCTTTGCTTATCATATAATATATATATATTAAAAATCATATACTAAACCCACACTAATTTAAATTAAACTAAAATATTATTTTACTCTATAAGATATCTTAACTCATTTATTACTGGATCGCAGAGAGGATTGAATTAGGAGTTGTATTCGCCCAAAACTTGTAAGAATATTGTTATAGAATCAACAACAACAACAAAATCAAGCGATTCATGGTGTAATTTTTTATATTAAGCCTACGCATTGAATTACTTTCACGTATTAAGCAGACACTTCACTGCTTATATTAACTTTAAACTAAATAAAAAGTTTTTAACGAAAATATAGGTCATATTTTGAATAAAAGCTCAACACATAATAATGCGTACATTATGCCACACACTATTAAAATTAATATCTAGAATGTACGGGTTGACGACAATTGTCTTGAGTTCATCTTTTATATGTGTCTATCACCACATAATTTTCAAATGTCATTATTATCTTCGCTTGAGTCGTGAGCTTTAAACCATAAATAAGTCGGTTTTGTTTTTTTGTCTCATTTTTTTCTCGATTGTATTTATTTTTTAGGAAGTAATTTATTATAAGTAAAAAATCTAGAATTTTGCAATTTGATCGTTTAGATAATTGATAACTTTTAATTATAACCTAAAAGCGCGCAAATATGTAAAAATCCTACATATACGGCGAATTGATGGCATGTATTTCTGACATCGAAAAAATTATGTGGGATTTTTGTATTTTGTCTTCGCTTAAAAGCTTAGAAACACTTAAAAAGTGTTGAGAAATTTATCTGTGCTTATAAGCATATGTGTAATTAACAGTTTTTAATATTTTTGTGACATATATTTGTTGTACTAAGAGAAAAAACTCATTCATTCATTCATTAACAAATACAGGATTAAATAAAAAAAACCACTATCAAACAAAAATGAATGAAAAAATTTACTACAAGATTCCAAGTTTATCGATTAATTAAATTAACTTTGAAAACTTCTTAAAGTAATATCTGATTTCATGTATTTCTATTATATTGAAAAAAGCTTTTCACGAATGCTTTTATCTACAAAATAATCTAAAAATCTTTTTAAATTTAGATCCGCTTATCGAATACAATTTTCATTTTGATTTTAATCAGAAAATATTAACGGAATTTTTAAATCTTAAAATTTTGTCACTGATTTAAAAGCAATCTATATTTAATATTAATTTGCAAAGTTTAAAATTTTTTTTTAATAAACATAAAATTCATGTTTATTACTATATGAGCACACACTCTAACGTTACAATTGCATTCGGCAATACTTATCAAGGATTACAGATACAAAAAAATTAGGGTTGAAATTTTTAATTAATTAAACAATTGTATTCTAGTTTTAACAAATTATTAAAAAATTGTTTGGGTATTTAAATTATTAAATGTTTTTAGAATTCGTGTTCATTTTAACCAGCGTTCGGGTAAATAAAAATAGTGCAAAGTATTTGTGGCGAACAGGTGTCGTATAAATATGAGCGCAATGAAAATGTGAAAATGTAGTATATATTCAAAATAATATTATAAAAGTTTTTAGAATGTTCTCTGATACTATAACACAAAATTTTCCAAATTATTAAATTTAAATGTTTTTCTTTATTAAAAATAAAGAATTAATCGTGTAAATAAATTGTAACCATTTGTTAAAATATTAAAATAAAGCTTGAAAAACTTTATGTTACTGTGTGCGAGCTAAATGAGAATATCCTGACTCGAATAAGTTTATAGATATATAAAACTTTATAACAATCCATATTTACACAAAGTCCAAACTATTAAGGGGTCTATTTTAATATAGATTTTCAAAATTCTTGGGGTCAAATCTCATCGGATTTAAGCAACAATATTATTCCGTTTTGGCCAAAATTAACAAAGGTTTCAACGTTGGGTTTAAACGATAATTTTTCATTGGGGGTTAAGTTTTCAGGATTTTATAAAGTGACCAGACCTGTGTAACTACGTTTCAAACTTGCACATTATTACATATAAATTTTCTTACCTCAAGAAAACGGTTTTTCGATGAAAAAAATGAAGAACAAGCGATTGAAATATTTTCTATTGAGCTTATTAATACAAACTCATACGGCACTTATTTTACATAAAATACTCTCTACTAAACTTAATGCGAACAATGCGTTAAAGAGTTTTACCGTAAAGAGTTAGTTGAAAACTGGAATTTTTTGACATCGATATCGCGATATAACAGTATCGATACTTTATTTAATTGTATCGAGCGAGACATCTATTGCCTGTATTTAAAACTTAATAACTTTTACAATCCAATAAAATAAGCTGTACTGTATTATAAATTAATCATTTAAGTTTTAGTGCCCAAACTTTGTGGTTTATTGACAACATTCTTATATTTGTGTTAAAAATTGCACGTTTAAACTAATTTTGAGATTCCACACAAATTTTAAACATTGCAATTCCGTAGAATCTATTATTTTTAAATACTGCTGTTTTCAGTAGTATACGATAATATTTAATACCGATTTTACATAAGATAGCCTAACTATTAATATGATTCTGATTCAATTTTATGTGCTTAAATACCACTGTATTTAAAAAAACTGGTTAGAAGATTGTAGTGTTTAATAATAAATTAAATTAAAATCACGTTTCGCAAGTAAAATACCGTAAATTCTATTGTTGTTAATTAAATAAGAAATTATTTATTTTCAGCTTTTATTTTACAATACGCTCACCTATTTATTTACTGTATTTGTCCATTAGTTTTATATATTAGAATCAAACAATTCGTTTAGTTTTCATTCTCTAATCTAAATTAAAGTGCTCTCAATTCACATATACATATACATTCATATCAATTGAAAGTTATGGATGAAACGGTCCCTTTTCAAACGAATCGCGCGGTGGTTTAATTTTATCGTGAAAATCATCCAATTTTCTTTCGCCTCTCATTACTTGTCTGATTCTTTCTTTTCTCATTTCAGCCACTCTTTGAAACTAAAAATATTAAAATCAACATTACATATAATAATAACACATTAAACTATATAACTGTGAGTTACTTGTCTGCGTTTGTGAATACACTCGTTGTAATCGTTGAGATAATCGGTGCACACTTGTCTGCCTCGTTTGGCGCCATAAGCCTCGAGACACATCAACGCATTCATCTGCATCTCAGAGCATCGGTGCACAGCATTGCCGATCTGTATCTGACCGGCCTGTGAGTTACCGAACACTTCTGTCCAATTACTGCGTATAAAACCCTCCGGAAATCCGTGTAATGGATCGGAAGACATGTCCACAACTGTCCAAAAATTATAAATCGATTAAATTAATATAATATATATATTTAAGATAACATACAAGTTTAATGTATTAATACAGTAGTCTAACAGTTAATGTTTATTATAAGTTATTTCCTATAGAGGTGTGAACTGATGAGTGATGACTATAAACTATTGCCGTCAAATTCAGGAAAATCTTTTTATTTCTAAATAAAGCGATTACTGAAACAATGCGTATGTGAACGAATTAAAGTAAGACAAGCATTTTAAGACCCATTTGATGTTCATGAATAGTGATGGGAAAAAGCTCAAGCTGAGCTTAAGCTAGCTTGAGCTGAGCTGAACTAGAAGATCAATTTTTTCATGTATCGGAGCTTAAAGCTAAAGCTCCAAGCTCACACAATTTCGAGCTTCAAGCTAAAGCTCAAAGCTAGAGACATCGAGCTTATTGAGCCTATGGTTATTAAATGTTTCATTTACTCTATGCCTTGAACTTATTTAGCTTAAATGTACTCATAATAATGAAAATATTAAATAGTAAATTTAAATGCTCATATTTGGTTTGTATAGCAAAATTAATTAATAAAATGTGAGAAAAAATTTTCTTTTATAGAAATAAGATAAAATAAATTAAAATTTTTACAATTAAACTAAAAATTAAATTAACCATATAAAAATGATTACATCGTAAGCTCCAAGCTCAAGCTCGATGCATTTTTAATAAGCTCAAGTTCAAGCTACATCATTTTTGAGCTTGATCTTGACAAGCTGAAACTGAAGCTCACCATTTTGAGCTAATTCCCATCACTAAATTTTAATGTTAACTGTTTTAATCCCTGAATTTTAGTGTTAACTCCTGAAAAATGTTTTATCCTGAATTTTTGTTTTTCTTCGAAATCTTGCAATTTTACCAAAAACAACGTGTGAATTTTGAAAATTAGTTTAGTTTTATTTTAAATGCTGCAAAAATTTTATTTAAAATTCTAAGACAAAGTGCAACTATAATTTTTAAAATTAAAAACTTTATTAAAAATGATAAACATTTTGAAATAGTAGATGAAAACTTTTGATGTATGCTGTATTCTTTTACTTTTTTTAATTAATCATTAAATACAATAATTCTATATTGAATAATTAAGAAAAAATTATTTTCCTGAACAATCCTGAATTTTCTAAATTTTTACTAAATCCTTCCTGAATTTATGACATTTTTAGTTCTGAATTTGACGGCTCTAACTATCACAACATTACATTTAAGTTACACAAACTGCTAAAATTTTTTAAAATTAAACCAAACCGACAGCTGATAAATTTTTGCTTAAACGTCTTATAATTTACAACATTTGTTAATTTTTACAATACTTTAATCTTATAAAATACTTTAGACGAATATGAAAATTTCTTAGGCTTTAAATAAATAGGGTTACCCTGCACATATGCGAAGGACATGAGCGCTACTGACACGAAAGCGAAAAAACATGGTGGATTATGCTCTATCGGGGCCCCTATATATTTTTTGATTCCTTGGGCCAAGAGGAGTTGAGATATATTGGTCCCTGGCCCCTGAAGTCGACGGTTCGGGAATTAAACCCGAAATACAAAATTTCGGTAAATTTTCGGTATTGAAACACTCACGATTTTCAGACTTGTTAGAATTACCCAAGGCATACCACGAGGTCAGTTTGATTAATGCCTCACCATTTTATATAGTGAGGGTTAACCGCTTTTTAGAGTCGGATTAATCAGAGTCAGAGGAAGAGCCAGATTGCTGATCATCATAATCTTCGATTGGTAATGGTAGAATTGGAGGATCTACGGGAGGAGTCTAAAAAGCTCCACGGTATATAGCAGCAATATATCTTAAAAACAACAAAAGTTTTCTGCCACTTTTAAGTTTATTTGCAAACTTTCGCTCCCAAAGATATCGATTCACATAAAGTTCTATTACATCATGATTTCTTTGAGATCTAACATGATTCTTTAGTTGTCTCCACTGCATTTCTAAATGATTTTTTGTAACAACTGTAACTCCTGCGTAATCAATTTGTCTACTGTATTCGCCTATACTATGGATAACAACTTCATCTCCAGAAAAACCAAAGTTATAGCCATAATTTCGTATTGCGTCGTTTTTTATATCTATATATAGCCATCACTATGAATTACAGATCCAGGTTATATCATGTCTCGGATAATCGGAAATATAGATGCTTGATCGCATCGTTCAACACAGCGAACAAACATTTTTCGATCCACAGCTTCTATTCAACCGAAAACATAGAAAAGCTTTCTTTGCGCTGACAAAGGTATACCGCGATGATACTTATTGCGCCATAAATGTGTCTCATCTATTTGAACTACAATTCCTTGCGTCTTTTTTGTCTTCAGTGCGCATCGTTGAGTTGCATATGCCTTTAGGATTAGAACATTGCATGATATCATGTTCTCTAGTACGCCGAGGAATGATACCAGCTTCCATAAACAAAGCTTTTGCTGCCTCTTCTTCAGTGTTTGCGGCAACAGAATGACCATATTGCAGCAACTTTTTATCAAAGTTGAAAAACGTCAAGTATTTAAAAAACACTGTGAATTCGACACTCATTCTGCAAATACATCAAAAATTAATTAAACTTAGCATAGAAGTAAACTTCATTGTAGCTAGGAAGGCGTTCGTTAGATGTGACGAACTCTATTCAGTCCACTAAAGCGAGATTTTATATTTCCGCCGAAACGGTAACGGGACCTGCCACCCAAAGGATGCATAGTACCGACTATAGTGCTGCCCAACTGCCATGACTGGGTATTTGGCGGCCGGCCCCCACCCAACAACCCACCTTTTATTGGTATACCCACCTTTTAATAATTCTCTCTCTCTCTATCTCTCAACTGAACTCAATAAAAGTTGAAAAACAAATGTCTGCAAATGCTAACATATGCTAACATGTGTTATTATTTGTATCATGTGTTTGAAGTAAACATATGTTTCAATAATATTTTACATTTAAATTTTTTTTAAGGGGATGGGGGTCCGAGAGGGATTGGGTGGTATCACTGGAAAGGTCTAGCCGAGACCTATCTAACAATACCCAACAATGGGGGGGTCGTGGCCCGGGAAACCGAAATATACCGAAATTCAAAAATTTTGTATTTGGGGTTTAATTCCCGAACCGTCGATTTTTCAGGGGCCCGGGACCAACATATCTCAACTCCTCTTGGCCCAAAGAATCCAAAAATATAAAAATATGGTGTTATCAGAAAATGGTTTCTCTATGGGGAGGAGCCACTTATGGGGGTTGGGTTGGGTGTGTTTTCTAAGTATATTTTTGAACTCAGATCGAATAGGGTAGGTTATAGGTTGTATTAAGGTCGTTTTGCGTCGGGTATTTAAAGAAACCATTTTATCTAATAAAAAGCTTGCGTCGACTCTGAATCAGATTCGGTGTAATCTCACTTAAGTACTAATGTTATTTTCATTAGTATAAACTTTATTTATATAAAATAGACAGTAACTCATCTCATTTAAATAATTAGCTAAGTTTGGGTTCACCACTGACGAAACATTGCTTTTTATCTACAGAATCCCAGTTAGAACAAAGCTCATTAGTATAGTACAGAACTCCGCCAGGCATCGAACCCATAACCTTAGCAAATTCCGACAAACACTTTACATATTAAGCCATTAAGTCTGAAAGAAAACACGCTCTTAACTTCTATTAATCTGCATTATCAGTATAATAAAGTGTTTAAGTCGGGTATTATCGGGAATTGGTTGGATATTGTTCTGGTATTGGTCGGGTATGGGTCGGGTTCAGGTTGAAACTCGGTCTAGTGTCGGATTCTCTTTGAATTTTTTCCGATTTACAAGTCTAGTTCTTACATTTTAATAAATATTTTAATATCTATTATATTGAATCTTATTTGGTCATCTTTATAAAAATTTCGAATTAAAAAATAATATACAGTAGTTAAAAATTTAGGGGTAATGAAAATTCATCGATTATGAATGAGAATTTTTTTAGGAATATTCATTAATCGGAAAATCCTAAATAAAGTGGAATAAATAAACAAAACAGATCGTAACAGTCATAATATCTGACTTAATATTGAAATTCTTGTTAAATATATGGATATTATATTATTGATTATGATTAGCGATTGCTTGTTCACTAAGGAGTAAACTCTGTACGTTAATGATTAAATATTTTTCAAGATTTGATTCAGACAAACTAAATCTTTTATCGATTAAAATATCTTAATAATGAGAGAAAGATCTCTCAACATCGCACGATACAAGTGGTTCGGAAGAAGATTGAAGTCGAAATTCTAGTGAATTTTCTTTTGAAACAAAAGCTTTCAGGTCCGGATTTTTCTCTAAACACTTGTTTAGTTTTTCTAAACAATTAGGTAAAAATTCTCTTGTTTCTTCAATTAAATTTAATTACTGATTTGTTATATTCGATGAATTTTCTAATTTTTCAATTATTGAAGGTAATTTTCGGAAAGCATGTAAAGTTAACAGCTGATCTTGAAGTGCACTGTTTTTAACTAATAATTTAATTTTATTTATAGCTTGATTATTTTTAACTTTTAGCTCAATTATAAATAACATAACTTTATCAAAGTTATCTATGTAATAAAAAGCTGTCTTCAACCAACTTCCCCATCTTGTATCAACAGGATTTTGTGGTAAACTAATCTTGCAAATAGATTTAAATAGTTCACGTCTCAATGGTGACTTTCTTAAAAAATTTTTCATGTTTGAAATAAACTTATCAACCAATGGATTTTTGTCCCGAATAAGTTCCCTTATTCGATGTAAAGCATGAGCTAAGCATGTAACGTGATGCACATTTTCAAACAAACTTTTTGCAACTTTTATTGCTTTAATCATAGCTGAAGCAAGAAAGCTTGAATCCGAAACAATTTACAAAACATTTTCATGTTTTACATCGAATCCCCACAAAATCATGCATGCCTTGTTTAAAGCTTTAATTATGAAACTTTGGTCTACCTTTTCAAGAAATTGAGTTGATAATAACATAGGTTTCGATAAATTACCGTCAAGTTTGCAAACTAACACATTGAAAACATGTCGATCCTTTGCATCAGTAGTATCATCGATGATAAAATAAACCTTGTTTTCACCGATAATTTCTTTAATTGTTTTAAGTTTTTGTTGATAAAAATTATCAACAAAACTTAGACGCAAAGTGTTGACACACTGCACATTATACTTTGTGTATTTTATTAAAAATTCTTTGAATTTAATATTATAAAGTTTGTCAAGTGGTATATTTGTCGATAGCATCATTTCAGTTAAATCCGAATTAAGTTGTTTTGAACCACTTTGCTTAATTCTTTTATGTTTTTCTGAATTAATGAGTTGCGTGTACTTATATTTCCCGTGTTTATGATTAAAATTAACAAAAGTGAAAGAACACAGCATACATCGAAGTTTTTCGTCCACTATTTCAAAATCTTTATCATTTTTAACAATGTTTTTAATTTTAGAAATTAACGTTTCACTTTGTTTTGGCATTTTAAATAAAATTACTACTGCACTATAAAAGTAAAACTAAACCAACTTTTAAAATTTACACGTTGTTTTAGACAAAATTGCAATATTTTCTAGTAAACAGGAAATTCAGGATTAACCCTATTTTTCAGGAGTTAACACTAAAGTTCAGGACTTTCAGGAACAACAAATGGGTCTTAAAATGCTTGTCTTACTTTAATTCATCCACATATACTTTGTTGCAGTAATCGCTTTCTTTAGAAAGAAAAAGGATTTTCCTGAATTTGCCGGCTCTAGTCATAATCAGACTTCGGATTTTTGGTGAAAACAAATTTGGAAATTTGGTGGTTATTTGGGGATAAAAATTTGAGATTTTGTTGGTTATATAAAAACACTTAAACTATCAAAGAAAATTCTTGTAATTAAAAATTGAATAATTGTCTTCTATAATTTGAGAGCTCAATAATTATTCATGTACTGGTTTCTTGGGAGGAGAGGTCAAAACTCGTAAAGTTTAAGTAAAATTTTTTTCAATTCGATAAAATTTAACAGTGGGTCACGAAAACTCATCGGATTTAAACGACAATTATTCATGATTTTTTTGCAAAATTTGCTGTTTATGGTGAAATTTGGGATTTAACCAAAAATCCGAAGTCTGGCCATAATCCGGGTTTTATACTATATTACCGCCCATGCGTGACATACAGATGGACACACGGACATTGTCAAATCATATAAC
>JAQIVF010000051.1:0-43623 GCA_034698365.1 Steganacarus magnus
TTTTTCCTGAATTCATCAAAGTATCTCTAAACGTTTTAAACATGATATTTCCTTTTTAATATTAGCAAACTACTTTTATTTTGTTTAATAACTATATTAAATATCTTAAATAACTTAAATAACTTAAATAAACTTAAATAACTATAATAACTAGAGACGCCAAATTCAGGAAAATCCTTATTCGTTGTGGAAAAAGATAAGTCCGAAACAAAAGAATATGTGTACGAATCATAACAAGACAAGTATTTTAAGACCTATTTTTTGTTCCTGAAATCCTGAATTTTAGTGTTAACTCCTGAAAAAATGTAATAATCCTGAATTTCCTGAATGCCCTGAAAGACAGAAATGTTTCGTATTTGCTCAAAATTTTGAAATTTTGTTGAAAGTTAGTCTAATTTTTTGTTTATTATAGAAAAGAAGGTATAGTTAAAATGTCCAACAAACTGATACTTTACTTTTTAAAATTAAAAAAGTAGCAAAAAAATAAAAAGGTTTTTCACAAGTGAATGAAAAACTAATGATAAAAATATAATAATTAGAATCAAATCATGAAAAATAATTCATCATAAAATACTAAAATTTTGTATAGATTAATAAATAAATATATAATTTTCCTGAATAATCCTGAATTTTGAACATTTTTCCTGAATCCTTCCTGAAAATGCTCTGTTTTTAGTCCTGAATTTGGCGTCTCTAATAATAACTATCTTAAAATTTAAATTAAAATACCCAAACATGACTAATTTTTTATTTTTGATTTATGAGAAATTGTAAAATTTTTTATTTGTAAGAAATTTATTAGGGATAAATTGTTTAGCAAAAATATTGAAAATATTTAATCATTGAATTCAATAAATTTATATAGATTCTTTTAAAAAAATAATTTTTCTGAATAATCCGGAATTTAGAACTTTTTTCCTTTTTCCCTCCTGAATATACACTGTTTTTAGTACTGAATTTTTCGTCTCTATTTATTGTACTTTTATTGTATAAAATGTTTTCTTTTCTATAACTAAAAATTTAAATTACACGTTAAATTTAATTAATAGATATCATTGATCATTTATTCAACAATTAATCGAGTCGTTATCCAACAACAAGTGTAGTGCCATCAATCATGTACTCAGGTATTTATAAAATGAGAGATGCGTGACTTTTCAATTACAACCAGAAGCGTAAAATTTTGTGAAAATAAAGTAAATATAGTGTGCTTAAATTAAATTTTATAAATTTTTGGGCTTTCTATGAATTAAAACAAAAGCTGGGCCCAACACAATTTTAAGAGTTTAGGCCCGAGCCCGACAAGGACTGACAATGTTTGTCGGGAACCCGAGATTGCAGGCACCCGTTTAGGAGTCTAATAACCTTCTTTTTCTTTTGTTTTTATACTTATTTGAGGTTTAACGTATATGTCTATAATAATGACTTTTATTGCTAAAGTTTGATATTAAGCATACAATGATTACATATTATTTGTTCATCTTTACAATGATTTGAATCAAAATGTTATATTTTTTAAAACCTTATTTTACAACACAATTTATTTTATTGTTATGCAATCATTCCCATCGAAGCGAAAAGTTAATTATAAATATTAAAAATTTCGATCTTTATTAATCCTAACTTTATATTATAAAAGATTAATATAACGGTCGACAATAAGGCACCATAAATACAAATATAAAACTTTTTTGTCGACAAATCAAAGAACAGGAAAATAATCTAACGTATGCGTATAAAAATTGAGACAAATTTATTTTAATTGCATTTAGAAAAGTAACAAATATTTTAAAGCCAAAAGTTTTTGCTTATATTTCGACATATGAATAGTAATATAAAATTAATTATTGACAGATAAAACGTCATTGTCTGCCGCTTTTCGAACTTTAGATTTTAGAACCGCCAATAAGTTCTGGTAAATGTTTGCTGGCATTTTTCTTCGTTTGGTTTTAATTTTTTTTCTCTAAATTTTCAATATTATTAGCTGTCCAACCATTGCTGTATACTCAATATGACCCAAAAATATTCTATTAGACGCAACTGTGGCACATTTGGCGGATTCGAACTTTAAGGCACAACTTAAATGTTTAGACATACATACTCTTGTAAAGTTGAGTTCGCAGTGTGATGGCACAAATCAGGCCAAAATACGTGTTGCCATACCTAAGATGTTTATTTATAAATCATTTTAGTTTAGTAATCACGCATTCTTTAATATAAGTTTCGGAGTTTACTGCATTTTTAGATTTATTAATAAAAGATTTTGAACTAATTGCTAACCAGACCAACTCTTGAAGGAAATTTATATGAAACCATCTATTTGACACTTTCGGGAAAATCAAAACCCTCATAAGATAAGTAATAATCGTTTCCGAATGAGTCCGAACCATCAAGAGTAAAGTATAATTCGTCTGCCCGGGTTCTGCTGCTCTGAGCGCCCAAGTATTGGGATGAAGTCACACTGGATTCCGCCCGCATATTGTACCGCTCCAAAAAACTTAGTGGAAATTTACCCCAGAATATCTAAATTTTGCTTAATTTTATGAACTGTTTTATGTTGAGAGAATAGAAAGGTTATGTGTAACGAATAGACATAAACGCTGCACATATATTTTTTATTAATTATACGCAACGAATTAATTAATTAAAAAAACATCTGCTTCGGACGGTAAATGAGAACATTTTCCGTCTGACTTCAAGAAAAAAAAAACACTGAATATTTATTTTAAACACATTCGTTGGCGATTGTAATCGCTTTTTCGATGCTGAAAATCGCTGTGTGGTAATCATCTAGTCATCTTTGTTAGCATTTTTCTCCACTTCTTCCATGTATCGTGTGCTGTACCGCCATATTCCGGGATCGAGTACTTTAATTGTATGGAGGCTAGTGATGGCAGAGGAGATATCACCAAAACATGCAGTGATATTTCGTTTCGCTCACATATCCCTTCACGATGTAAGATCTAATTTGACCGCATTTTGCGTGTCTTCTAACCCTTTGTTATATCGTTGAAGCATTATTAGACACACCGAACGATTCCCATATGAGGCGTTGTTTGGAAACAATTCTATCGCTGCTCAATAGGATTTGAGTGAATCGCTATATTTCTTTTGTTCGTATAGAATATTTCGGATGTTCTGCTTTTTGTCGGCACCATTGTTGTAAAAAATTAATAATAATTTCTTTACTATTGTTTTAGTTTAGGTTTTAGGGCGGTTGCAGTTGTTTTGTTTTTATATTGTTAGGATTTTTGAATAATAATTTTAAGCAACAATGGTGCCGACATAAAGCAGAACCACCAAGATTTCCTTCTTTGTTTAAATTTTCGATTTCTTGTTGAGTCGAAATCGGTATAAACAGTTTTCACAACTGCGGTGTATTTGGTAATATCTCGATATCGTGCTCGTCGTCCACAATCATCATATTGTTGTTAGTAATGCGATCCATTTTCAGTTGCGTCGTATCACTATCTTGTTATTTTCGCATTAAGCGTTTCACGCGACAATTAAACAATCATTAAACATAAGTTACGTCTCGTGACACTTATAAGTATTATTACGGACTGTAATAGAGAGTTAATGTCAGTAATTGTCAATATATATTTAATAAAGTGTTTTGTCGTTTCATTACATCAAATTATTATAGAAAAATAAAGAGTGCATACGCAAGAATTATCGCGTAGAGTGAAAACATGCGAACTGCACTATTAGTTGCCCAAAGGCCTGGCGAAAAGAATATTGCCGATATTGCTCGCACTTATGGTGTTGGCAATGACGCTTTATATAGGCGACTAAAAGGTAGCGTCATTATTGACGCTGTAGTGGGTCAGAGAGACCTCATTTAACCGATTATGAGGATCAGATTTTGGTGCGATTCATCAAACTTATGGAAAAAGGAGGATTCGGTTTCTGTACTCAAACACTAAAAGATTAATATTTTTGTTTGTTTTAATTGAAAAGATAATAGTTTTTTGAAATAGATTCGTAGAGACATTTGTGAAACGCAATGGTTTCGACTCGAGACCATCAAATGCATGGGTTACTCGGTTTCTTTCAAGACATGATGACCTCTCCAAGCGCTCTGGAAAAAATATGTCTGGATTACATCATTAATTTATTGGATCCACTTCCAGTTCCACAAAAGCTATCAACAACACTAACTCGCGTTCCAAGTATAAAAACATTGTTTCAACACATTTATTCTAATTATAATAAATTATCTTAAAGCTCAAGAAGATCGTTTAAAGCGTGTTAGTCGAGTAGCTGCTATATTAACACCATCACAGCCTTCCACTTCATCCAACATTTTAAACTTTGAAAGACTGAATATTGATAGTCAAGGTCCACCTCCAATATCAATGACTTATAAAGAACAATGTGTTATAAATATATGTTAAATATATATCAAAATATATCAAACAACTTTGTAAGACTTTGCAAGACTTTGTAATATTAAAAACGGTCATAAATTCAAAATTTAAAAATGAATGTTAACCCCCGTACCGCTATTGTTAAGATGCAAGAAGAAATAAATCTAAACAATGCCAACATAACATTGGACACCAATAATCTCGCCACAAGCGAGGTTCGCGTCGTACGCGAGAAAGATTTGCGGCAATTAAAAGTAACCGGTCTTTGCTTGACAGCAGCCGAAGATGTGCAGCAGCAGCAGCAGCAGCAACAACAGCAACAGCAACGTTAAGGAGAGAGAGAGAGATTTATTTTATTTTATTTTATTTAAAGTATTAGTGCTCACGGTTTACTGTTTAAACAAATTTAACGAAATAAAACACAACAAATTTAATTGTTATCAGATTGCATATTAATTGCATAAAATGTATTTTAATGCTTTAATACTACATGTGAATTTATACATCTTAATACACGTTAGTTTTAGAAAATAAATTTCTGCCGAACAATGATTCAAAGCATGGGCCAAAAACTAGTTTATATGAATAAGTCCGGCATAACGTCGTAAAAGAAAAGTACCATCAAACACATTAAAAAAAACTTGAAACGTTTCCAACAAAATATAGCGATTTATTATCAATTTTATTTGAAATTTATACAATTAGAAAATTACATATTAATAAATGTATTGTTAAGAAAATCGGTGTATTTTTGTCAATTTATATGTAAATGTAGTGTAATATTGTCATGATATTATTCTGTTAATTTAACAATTAAATTACCGTAATTTACGGCGTATACCGCGCGCGTTATCTGAGGAAAAAAGTGTATTTTTTAAAAAAATTTAAGGTGCGCGTTATATGATGGGTGCGCGGTATGTGAACAAAAAATTTTGCCATTTCCAACACAAAATTTTTTTTATTGAAAATTTTTAATTATATTATTTTAATATAAACAAACATTTAACACGTATGAGAACATAAAAAAGGGTGCGCGGTATACGTAAGGTGCGCGCCATATGAAAATAAAAGTTCAAATTTAGAAATAATTAGAGTGCGCGGTATATGCCGTAAATTACATATAACATAATTTTTATATTATTCGAACGAAATCATGAATATTCGCAATGATGACCACAACCCGCGGGACACAACGTGTTATGAGCTAACCATTGCTGAATGTGCTCGATATGTCCGCCGTGAGCGCCTAAAATAATTACATTGAAAAATTATCAAACAAATTAAATATATAACACTTATCTACATATATGGTAAGACTTACATCCCTGACACCACATGTACAGACCCTTGACAGGCACACGACATACAGCACAATCTGAAGGCTCAGTCTTGCATCGTTCGCAAAGCCAGCCATACTTTAAACTCAAACACTTCCTGCACAGTCCGCACATCGAGTATGTGGTGGTCGACGCTTGATTCAGACAACTGATGAAAGGGTGCGGACACAAGCGAATCACTTGATTGGCCACATTCCACAATTGAAAGCGATTAAGCATATCGAGGTATGACTGATACCATCTTTCCTGATCTGCTTTATCGACACAAAATTTCATTTTATCGCTCAAAACAAGTAATACTGAAACGGAGGTTTGCACGTCTCCTTGCAATGCGTAAAAGTATAATAATTCTTTCACTAAATCAGTGAAAGGGAACGGAGGGGTTGTTAGCGCTTCCGAATTTAATAGTAGATTAAAACTCGCTTCATTTTCTTTATTGCCAAGAAAACTAACTTGATTTAAAACGTCGTCTGGATTGTAGTCATCGTCGTCCATACTTGTTGGCGAACTCGGCTCATTGGTTGTGTCCGCCAAATCGGGATTTAAGGCGCAGTCTTGAATCGCGTGCCGATGAAAAATTGCTTCTCGAGGTAATTCCCACTCTTGTTGTTCAATTGCCATACTGTTCACGTTATAATCGTATCCACTTTGAGATAAACTATCATATCCTTCGCCAAACAAAACATCGTTGTCCATAAAAAACTTTTGAGGCGTTGAATGGGAATTATTTTTTCGTTCGATAAAATTTTCAACTTCACTCGCATCGTCTTCTTCCTCGTTATCAGAATTGTCATGATTAGGAGCGTGAATCTGATCCTTATGTTTACCACCACTTAAATGCCTGCCAGTACTGCCACTCGTATGTCTGCTTGGATTGTTCTCATTTTTATCACAGATATCACTATTTGCTGCACCAATTGCAGGTGCATTAGTGCCACCACTTTGCGTACCTGTTCTAACCGACAAACTAAACATTTGCATAAGAATTTTCCACATTTGCGACACTTGAGTGCGATTGAGTTGTGCGGCGACCTCTGAATTATATTCGCAGAGTTCACCGATTGATTTGCCCGATAATTGATACCTGTTTGCCGTCTCAACAAACCATTCCATTGAAAGATTTTTCAAAGAATTGTCATTACAATCAGGTTTAAATACCATCAAAGAACTGACAGCATTCTCAAGATAGTAAGAAACGTCGGGTGTCTTTCTGAAGAACGATGACAATCGGACAGAAGGATTGTTAGCTACGATTGAGTTATTACTATGCGAACTCGTAATTCCTGAGGAACTGATGACACTGCCAGAGCTAATCGAATGAGCTTTCACTAACTCTTTACTACTAAAATTGTTTTTGAGAATGAGATCACTTAATGCATATGCGACCACTCCGTCAGCATTCAAACTAAGACCGATTGGATTGTAATGATTAGAGGGACGATAAGCGTCATCTATAGTGTGATGATATAGGGTTCCGTCTTTGCTGGTCGATAGTATAATATCTGGATCATTCTTCCACGCAAATCCTGTGGTCACGTCTTTATGCTCCAAAAATATAGCGGAAGGAACGAATGGACGGTTACAGTCCCAGACATAAATACCAAAATCCACCACTAAAGAACAACTGCCGATATGCGACTCTCTCTGTGGTCTCCATTTAATGCGCGCCACAGAAGCAATCGTTTGTACGCAATGTAATAACAATGGTTTAGTAGTAATAGTCAAATCCCACACTTTAATCGACTTATCGCGTCCAGCGGTTGCCAACCATTTTTTCTTATCACCGCTTGGATGCCAATCACAAGCAAAAACAGGTCCACCGTGTGCTATAAAATTGTGCTATAAATCAATTTAAATAAATTGATACTAAATTTAATAGTAAAAACATAGTATTTGTTTAGCCACACCTCTGGTCTGTCAGTTCTACGAATATCCCATATCTCAACATTACCGGTCTCTTGAACCGAAGCGAAATTAAAGTAAGAGCTCTGTGCGGGACAGAACTGAACGTCACGCACACTCTCCGAGTTCGAGATGAAAGTACTCGCCGCCTCTTTTTTCTTCGTATCAAATAATTTCATCCTTCCGTCCTGCGAACCGCTCAGTAGAAAATGTGATTCAATGGGATGGAAGCATACTTTGTTAACTGTTCTCTTGTGGTCATTGAACACCATATCGAGTTTGGAACGCGACTGCTTCTGCAGATTCCAAGTAACGACCGCACCATTAGTGGCAGCGGTGGCCAAAACATTCTCATCGATTTCATTCCACGCCACATCATTACAGCTAAAGTTTAAATTCAAGTTTTTACCCACACGTAGATTATACTCTTCGCCGAAATTGTCTTCATTAATCTTGAATATCTTAAAAACAGTACGTCCAGCGACTGCCACTAAGTTTGCCTCTTTATTAGTTATCAGTGCATTGGCTGGTCCTTCCAGTAATGTACTGAATGTCTTAACTGATGGCATTATATCACAATCACTCGCACAAAATAATTTTTGGACACAATCGTCAAAATAATGTCGATTTTTCTGACAAAATAAGTGATATGCAACGCATTTTATATATATATTGTATATATTCGTTGCAATTAACACTTAAAACTATATATAAATTCGTAAATTTCAATAAAAAAGTATGAAAACAACTAAAAAGCGTTCAAAACAGAAATTATTAAGAAAATCAAACTTTTATTTTGTTCATAGCATTTGATTCATGTGATGTGTGATAGCATTTAAGCAACAAATCATTTTTGAAAATGTATGCGAAAGTCAAACAAAATAAAGTTTGTTCACTATTTACGTGAAATGTGTGCAAATAATGCATTTCAATTCATTAGATTACATAATATTAATTTAGATAAACAATTAATTATCATTGAATTAAAAATAAATAAGAACAGAGAAATCACAGTTTAGAGCCAATTAAGGCACAAACAATTTATTAGTTTGTTTAGTTTACATTAACGAGATTTGAGTGTATGATTGAAATATAATGGCGTTTAGTGTAACGAAAATAAGTGAAAATCATTTTCTAAATAATTACAATTATAGTGATATTTAATTTTTTAAACACAATTTTAGATTATTTACTCTTAAATTTTATATTTATAAAAATTATTTAATAATATTATTAGAAAAACTAGTTTAATTGTAAATAAAGTGCGAATTAATAATGGATTTACCAAAACCTCCCGAAGGTTTGTTTGTATTAATATTGAATTTTTGATTGAAACTAACAACTGATTCTAAACCCAATACTTTAATACATAACTTAATAACACTGATCCCACTTTCAGACCAAGAACTTCGGAATATAATCGACAAATTAGCTCAGTTTGTGGCTCGAAATGGACCGGAATTCGAGCAAATGACAAAAGACAAACAGCGCGATAATCCTCGCTTCTATTTTCTATTTGGCGGAGAATTTTTTAATTATTACCAGTATAGGGTCACTTCGGAACAGGCAGTGATTCGCAACAAGCAAGAGCTGCAACAGCAACAGCAGCAACACTTGTCGGCGATGTCTTCGATGCCACCGATGGCCGGGCAATACCTTCAGCAACAAATGCTGACACAATCGCAGTCTCAATCGCACCCAAACATATGGCAAAACAATAGTATTAATACGATGTCTGCGAATAACTTAAACTCTAATATACCTCACACTCAATCAAACATTATATCGCAACAAATCAATGAATCGCAGGAACAGATACGTCAAAGTGAGACAAACCTCGCGGCACAGCATCAGGTTTTGATGCAACAGCAACAGATTATGATCGATGATCTCATCAAACAATCGCAAGAAGAGAGTTTGAGGAAGATTTCCGATGAATACAATATTAGTTTAACTGAATTTGAAGCTGTTTTGCAGCCAATCATTGAAAATTGTACAAAAGAATCGATTGCGGTATTTCACCACATTTACTACTTTTATCTTATTTTTATTGACGTTACAATTTATTTTTAAATTTAACATTACGTTTCGTCAAAACAAAGACCGTTTGTTCAAATCATTTTTGAAAGTTGTATCAATTTTATGAATATTATACCTACTTATGTGTAACGCGTAATTAAACAAAGAAAGTTAAATTCAGATTATAATCTTAACAATTATATTTACCGTATAAAATCTTATATTCTAATTTTTATTAGTTTTAATTTTTACTCTATAATTTAGATTTTAATTAAATTTTTTTAGCTCCGATTTTCTTATAACTTAGAAGTCTAATTTATTTCACAGTCCCATTAAACTATGCTTTAATTAACCTTCAAAGCTTGAGCATAATTATCATATTTTTTAAGTTATAATATACTCACAAAGATTAGTATTGTATAAATAAATTATAAGAATGTGAGAGCTCTACGTATATGGATGTGTCGTTCTTGTTTGAACTTTAATTATTCTCGTTATGTTTATTGATATTTTTGTTTTAGTTTGCGCATTTAAATTATAAATATTTATTTAATAGAATGGAAAAATGTGGATTTTTAACCATAGTAACTCACCATTTCACTATGAAGTAATTGCCAAATATTTATTGAAAAGGTAATCACAATAGTGTTTGCATATAAAAATACTGTAAAATGTGATTTTTGTTTAGAATAACTTCGAGTGGTTCCCCATTTGATGCCAAACTACATCTAATGTATCTCATAAATGATTTGTTCAATCACTGGTATGTTATTTAAAATTAGTGATGTTAAATGCATTCTTTTAATAATATTAAGTGTGAAATAATTAGTATGAGGAAAGGAGACAACAATTTGAAGAGAGTGTTAGACACTGTTATTGTACCAATTTTTTGTTGCACATACATAGACGCTGATGACGAAAAACAGCAGAAACTGACGAAGGTATGCCAACATCCTGTATATTCCAATGTGATTGTTATTATTATTATTTGTTTTCAAACTGACCACTCTATATAAATATTTATGTTCAATTTGTCAACAGATGAACATGTAAAAAGTTAGTCAAAATCGTACTTAATTTTATTTTAATTTCTTTGAAGTGGTCGAAAAAGTCAATAGTTTGAAAACGAAAATCATTTAATTAGTTTTAGGCTTAAAATAATGTTTTGATAAATATTTTATTAGCTTCTGAAGTTATGGGATATGAATCTATACTTTGATCGCGCAATATTGGATGTAAGGGTCTAGTAATTTAGCGCAAAGCTAATGATCATTTGAATTATTCCAAATGTTTTAAAAGCGAGATATAACCTGTTTTGTTGTTTTCACTACAAACAGCAGTTGCAAAACCCACAAATGGCTTTGGCTAACTATAAGGTAATTGCAATTATATTAATATCTATTTGGTTTTTTTTTCTAAAACAAATTTATTTAGTTTTTGAATTGTTTTGAAATGAATTTTTTATCATTTAATTTTCTCGTTATCCGCATATAAATTATGTTAAATTTCAGCTCCTGATAATAATGATTAGGTCCAAGTATTTCTTAGAATAGTCTAATACTGAATGTCTAAAATTATTATTATTTTATTTGTTTTCTCTATGTGGTCATTACATGATGATTATTGGCGACACAACAAATAGTCTGCGCTTTGTAATGACTTTTCAGGTCAAATATCGCAAATAACTAGCGGACAATTAGCCAAATATACGCAATTACAAAAACAACACAATGATTTTGTTGCGCATATTCAGAATAAAATACAACAATTACAAGTAAATTAAACCCAGTTTGTTTTGATTAACTTAAATAATTTATAATAATGATAATTAGCAACAAAAACAGCAAATGGTGGCAAATGTTGCACAGATGCCAGTACCGACTATGTCTTTGACAGTCAATCCCTCTGGTTTGCCACTTCCTTCTGTTCCCCAAAGTAAGTTTTATCATTACAGACAAATGTAAACATTATAGTAAAACGTAAAACGTTAACATAAAAATGATAGTGATGTTACCAAATGCTGGTCAAATGCCTCCTCGACCACCGATGCAATACGATCAGCAGCCACCAGTGTTTCTGCCTCTCGTTCATCAGCAGCAACAGGCGCCGACAAATGCTAATCAGACATCACCAGCGCTATTAATGCCTCAATTGATACCACAAAACCCTCAAATGCCTGTTAGATTAGGTAGTGTTCCACCTCTTCCTCAATCAATGGTTCCAGTGAGTCAACCATATACAGGACCTCCAGTGTCAACACATTTTCCATCTCCGCTATCAACTCCACAATTTTTTAATGCAGTTCATAATTCTACGCCAATTACACCAAAAGAAGTTATACCTGACGTACCTTATTATGAATTACCAGCTGGTCTTATGGCACCTTTAGTAAAATTAGAAGATTTTGAATACAAGCCCATAATTCCCAAAGATATTAGATTACCGCCACCCGCACCACCAAATGATAGACTACTGCAAGCCGTAGAAATGTTTTACGCGCCGCCGACTCACGAAAGACCGAGAAATAGTGATGGATGGGAACAGTTAGGATTATATGAGTTTTTTAAAGCCAAATCACAAGCCAAAAAAATTAATGATTCTTCACCTGTAATTTCTAATGAAATTGAAACTGAGTTATTTCCCGCTGTTCAGCAAAATATCAATTTAAATAATAATATTGTTAGCCAACAACTAATTGAGATAAGCGTTGAAACGAATACAAAACAAAATCAAATTCAAAATACAGAGCAATCACAACCAAATAGTCCAACTAATCACTCAAGACATCGAAGTCCATCACCTTATTCATCAAAGAGAAGATATAAAGAAGATAAAAGGTAAAATAATGAAATTATGCATTTGATTATAGTTTAATCCTGATCCCAGCGCTTTTCCTTTTAAATACAATAAAATTTATATAATTTTAATATTTTGTTTAATATTGCGGTATTTTTTATTAGTCCAAGAAAAAATAAACGAATAAGTAGAAGTCGTTCGCCTGTAAGTACTCGAAGGCATCGCTCGCACTCTCGTTCGCGATCGCGTTCTAGAAGTAAAACGCCGGAACGATCATCGCGTTCATATCGATCTCGTAGTAGGAGTTTAACGCCACCACCAAATTCATTCTCGTATGTTATATCACTTATGCTAAAATATTTCATTATTCACTGACAACAGATAAAAAATTTTTGTTAACACTGCAGATCATATGGAAAACAAGAAACTTCTCGAATAGATGAATCAAATAAAGGACATCAAATGCTTAAGAAGATGGGTTGGTCTGGTATTAGTGGATTGGGTGCCAGTGAACAAGGAATGCAAGGTATCCTTTGTTTTGTTGATTTTTTAAAATTTAATTTAAATTAATTAAAATTTAATAATTATGGTGATATAAAGATCCAATTCGTGGCGGAGAAGTGCGCGATAAACACGACCAATATAAAGGTGTTGGCATCGAAATGAATGATCCGTACGAAAAGTTTCGTAAAAATAAAGGACAAGCTTTTATGCAAAGAATAACGCAGGGAAGATCAGGCGAAAAGTAAAGTTAAATCTTTATAAGCTTATAAACATTGTTTCTTTTAAATCATTATTATACGTTAAATCTCTATAACAATATTATATATTGGAATAAAAACAATTTTAACGATAAAAGTAATTTCTGATAATAGCTTATCTATTGATTTTTTATTATATACAAAGTTTTGTGGGCGCTTTGCAGTCACTCATTGTTCAATGTTATCGTATTTACAAATACCCGCATAATGTTTATGACTTAACAATAACTTAACTTATATTTCATATAATCTTATTTAACACGCATTTACAATCTATAACAAAACTATGTAAATGTTAATAACATTAGTGGCGAATTAGGAAACAGTTAATTATTTTTGGTATTTTTTTTATAAAGGAAACTCTAATGATAGGGTAAACTAGCATTGATTATGTGCGGTAAAACGTGTGTATGGCATCTTAATGTTAAATTGTTTGGTTAATGAGTTTAGTTTCATTAATTGGCATTGCAGTATAGTAACTATGTCTGCCTGTATTGTTAGCCATACTTAACATTATAACATATCAATATCGTCAGCGAGGAATTTAAAAGTCTGAGATGGTCTCCATTCCACATGTGCTAATTTTGCGTTTTGATTCTGATGTTTGATAACTACACGAAAAGAAACACAGAGTCATTAAATAACACCAAAAACACTTTTTTTTATTTTAATTCATTATCTACATTAAGATTAATAAATATACTTTTAAATAAATAATGTTGAATTTAAAAGTCAATACTGATAATTACTGACATTCAAAGCGATAGTTAAAACAATTGAAACTCTGATATAAATACTGAAATACATGTACTGATTGTAAGTATAAACTGTTAAGTTGTAAAATGGGGCGGATTTCTCGCTAAGTGTGAGTTTGTTTCGCCGATAAGCTCATAATATGTTTCATTGTCGTTACCTTTACCAGAATCGTCATCGTCATCATGAGTTTTCATGGTTGGAATGAGAAATAGTACCGCCAATGCCATAATCGCGTGCCAACAGGAATGAGTGATAGCGTAGTTGTCTTGAGTTTCAAAGTAAGCGTAAACAACAAGTCCACCACTTGTTAGCGCCACTCCCGGCAATATACTGAACAGATAGAGTCGACTAGAGGGGTAACACGACTTATTGCAGCAGCAGTGACATAGCCATGAGATTAACATAATTAGACCACCAATTCCTGACGGTATAGCAAATGCCCAAAGAGATGTTCGATCATATTCCACCGCAAATGCAATAATAATTCCGCCAATCATATGAAATAATGTCTTAATTACATCAGGAATATTTGCCAATGTTATCAATGTAACCCAAAATGCGAGTAATGCTGAATAGAAATCAGCGAATTGTAAAATATTGATATTAACGACGCAATATGCTTGCGGATAATCTGAATCGCAAGCATGATATAACTGTCAAACAAAATATACTTTCATAAGTTACCAAACATTTTAACTATATATTTGTTTTACCGTCGAAGAAGTCATAGTTGTCAGATAAACAAGAGCCTCAGTGAAGTGCTTATTATATGTGGCTAATATCACAGCAGGAATAAAAATTATATTACTTAATGTTAGCAGCAAAAAGTTGAGCAATAATTGATCATCAGGTATAGCTTGTGATCCATCATTACAGATCCAACCTTTCCATCCTATTAACATAATTATTTATAAGTATTGTTATCATCTAAATCATATCATAATGTGTGGACAAACCTGCTCTACATAAACATGAACTGAATAAAATTCCTCCACTCAAGTATTGTAGACATTTTCCGCGATCATTACACTTTCCTTTCAGACACGGAGAACCGAATATATCTAGTAATATCGATGTAGTATTTGATAAACAATCGATATTAACAATTTCTTGTTCATTTTGCTCGAATTCAATGTGATAGCATACGACACGTAGACTTATATGCCACGAACCTGAACGAGGATAAGGTATCACAATAGACTTCAATGAATTTCCTTCAATAAAATCTAAGCTACTGGTATTTGAACTGATTTCAGCGACACAGTAATCATTTGTTAACGAGATATTTTCGTATTGAAGGCATAAACTTATCGAAACGTTTTGTTCGCTTGTATTAGTGGCCGGCGATATCGCGAATTCAATGGCCAACGAACCACCGAAATCTATTTGCGTGATATCGAAAGCAAGCATCGATTGACGATCATTGGGAATATCAAAGAACGGAAATATGTCTTGATTTTCGCTAAAATTAGTGGCGTCCACGTGAATATACTTAAAATCAAAAGTACCGACAGTATCATAACGCGTTAGACTAACAAAGTTTAATGAACACGAAGTATTCCGCGATGTATTGACTTTTTCGATTAAATATGAATTTTTATTACCATTTGTAATTGAATCGTGTTTATCGATAAGATTTAGTTTAGCATTTGAATTACTGCTTAGTTTCTGACTATGTTTCGGACAATCTTCAGACTCAACGAAAGATATATCCAATTTAAACTCGATTGCATAAACATATAGAGTGTACTGAATACCGAAAGGTTCTATTTGTAAGTAATTCCATGAGTTTGGAGAAACAGGAAATTTCAACTGGCATTCATCACGTATTTGATAGCTATGACTACAATTGAGTGATATATCGTTAAATTGTTGGTTTGGCAGCGCATGTGATCGCGTTTTGATCACAATTGGACATTGACTCACACTTTGTTCGGGTATCGAAGAGCATTGACTAACAATAAGTTTGGCACTTATAGCACTATCGACGGCAAAGAACTTGTAATACGTTGATCGCGTTATGTTTTGTACTAATGAAGCGCTCGGCGCTAACGATATCACATCTGACTCCGAGTATGATAGCGTTAAACTCGACGCCAATTTATGTATACATTCTTTCTTAAGACCTTTTTGAGTGATTCGATCGTCCACTTGATTGATGTACGCTAAACCATACCAATCACCGGGCAATGGATTGCTTAGATTAAAATTGACTAGAATTGAGTCACTTTTCAGTGATATCTGATATTGTTCTCTATCTTCGAATACAAAGTTTTCGGGAATCGATGCGTTATTTATATCGATAGTCGGAATGCTTTTCCATCGAATAAACACAGTAATGTCGAGTGAATCGCACGACTTTCTCGGCTCAACGCCGTATTTAGAGACCGCGTGACGAAGAATCGAAGAGTCATCGACAGTGGCGTTGAACCTCCAAAGCGCTGCAATCACTTGATCGCCGATTCTGTAGCGAAATATCTGTATGTCTCGGTACGAACGCAATGAATATAATTGTCGATACGACACAAATTGATTACCAATTGCTGTCAACAAAATATTCATTCAATTAATGTTTGCATTTATGTTTCACATCCGTGTTCACCATATTTGTTATATCATATCAAATATGATGAACTCAGACATTCATAGCAATCTGTTAATGATTTTTCGTCTTACATTGATTTGATGGCAAAATTAGTTGTGAAATGAATAGAAGTGATAGAAGTGAGGCAATTGTTTCTAAAAGTTTTGATCGTTGCCTCATATTGTGAGCCATTTTAATCATTGCTTATATTCATTGCAATTGTTTTTGGTTTATGTCAATCTTTACGTCGATATCATTGAATCAGAGCAAGACTGCTATCATTGCTATCGATTTTATTTACATTACAATGCTATGACTGTAACGCAGTATTTCTCTGTATTTTAGAGAATCAAAGCTCACAAAGTATTGCCACAATAATATTTGCCATTATTGCCTGTTTTGTTTAACGTTATTTTAAATATTTTTTGTGATTGCAATTATAACAGTAATTAAAGATGTAATTAGAGAATGCATTCCTCCTGTCAGTTCGTTAGCGTGAGTACGCAGCGAACTCAAAATTCTAAGAAATTCCTCAAAAGGAAAGAATCTTAAACAAGAGCAAGCATTCATAGTGAGTTCACCGTAAAATATTTGTTATAATAATTTTAATTAATTAAAAACAAAATTCTTTAATTTTTTTAGAAACTTTGTTAGAAACACAAACAGAAAGTAAATTACATTTATGCTCAACTTATTTGCAAAAAAAAGAGATCTTAACAATAACTTGACCAATGTTTCGAACCTAAACAAAAGTTTATTGTTAATAATTGTAAATATATTTGCACCAAACTTATAGTTGTAAAAAGGGATAAAACTGTTACAGTTTCTCTGTAAGTGCGGATATGATCACTAATACCGTATCACATATTACTACGCTATACGCATAAAAAATGAGCCTCAAATAAATTTAATTTTAAAGTTAATTAAAAGAGATACATTTATTTTTATTATTTTAAACTAATAATTCACATATTAACTTCAAATTATAAAAAATTCAATATTTTATTTTATTTCCTTCGGCTTCGATGACAAGTTTTATGCGCTTACGCATGCTTTTAATTAAATTTGTTATTGTGTCGAAAGATAAATTGTCCCAAATTTCTTGGATTTCTGCCTTCCAATTGGTTGAGGTTATGTTTTCTGACCTCTCTAAACGATTCTTCATTATACCCCAGATGTTTTCAATAGGGTTAAGGTCTGGGGAACAAGCGGGCCATGACATAACATTAACATTATTTTCGGCGAACCATTTTTTTGTTGCGGCCGAAGTATGACACGATGCGTTGTCTTGTTGTAATCTCCAACCTTCTGGGTGAAGGGTGGACATTGTGGGCAACAAATGTTCGTTTAAAATTTCACAATATTTTTGTGAATTAATTGATCCATTGCCCATATAAAGTGTTGTGGTACCGCGTAAACTTATGCCACCCCAAACCATAACACATGGTCCATGTTTAGGCACCATTTTTATAGGATTTCTTTTTGTCCACACTTTGATTGTGTTGCGGTACAGTTGAAAATAACTTTCATCTGTGAAAACTGTCCGCAAAAAAGAAACCCTTTTGTTCTTCTGCGCCCAAATAACGCGATTGGCCTTATGTTTGTCTGGTTAGGTTGTACTTTTTGTTAGGTTCAAATTTTAGAGTGTAATCCAACTCTGGGTGAATAAATAGATTTAATTGATTTATTTTTCACTAAAATAAATTATTATAAGCGAGAAATTAAGGAATTAAAGAATGTAATATAAATTAATTACTGCTTTATTAAATAAAATCTAATCCTAAAGTGATTATAACATCGAAATATTCGACATAAAATTTAAATTCTATGTTTATTTTGAAGTCCTAAAAACAAAGTGTTACGTCATATAGCTATACGCAGTGTTAATTACTTTAAAAGTTTGAGATTGACGTCAATAAAAGAGACCGCCAGACAATAACTGAATAAAATTGATCTGAATCTCTAGGGACTATTTATCAAATCATTATCATTTAAACAGCTTTAGTAACGACAATCTTCTGTATTATCATTAAACTAAGATTGAATAAATTTTTGAATTTCACCTCAATTCCACTTAAAATTTTGTAAAAATTTGTTGAGAATTTTACTATACAGGTAACTGTAAAAATGTTTATTAGATAAAATTACGCCAAATAAATCCACGTAATTACGTTCTAGTCATCCTTAGAATAAAGTGTTATTATTGTTGGGAGCCTTTCGACCTTAATATGCTGAGTAACATTAAACTTTTCTCGTGATGAAAATCCTTTTTCTTGCTGGACTAAGTTATAATTACAGAATATTGTATCCTGTAGGAGAATGTCATATGTGCACGAACCATACTAAAATAAGAATTTTAAGATCTATTTGTTGTTCATGAAAATTCTGAATTTTAGTGTTATATCCTGAAAAATAGAGTTATTCCTGAATTCATCAAAGTGTCTCTAAACGTGTTAAACAAAGGATATTTCATTTTTAATTTTCCTAATTACTTTTATTTTGTTTAATAACTAACTTAAATATATTAAATAACTATAATAACTATCTTAAAATGTAAATTAAAATACCCAAACATGATTAATTTATAATTTTTGAATTATGAGAAATTGTAAAAATTTTGTTGAAGTAAAAAAAATATTTATTTGTAAGGATTTTATTAGGAATAATTTGTTAAAATATTGAAAATATAATCATTGAATTCAATAATTTTATACAGATTTATTTTTCTGAATAATCCTGAATTTTGAACTTTTTTCCTTCCTGATTATATATTGTTTTTAGACTTGATTTTATCGTTTCTAATTATCAGTTTTATCGTTGTATCAATTTATAAAATTCTTTATTAAACAAGTTTGAGAAATACTTATTTAACGCAAATGCAGTAAAAAGTAACATAAAACAAATAACGTAAGCATAAAAAATTTAATGCGTATTACTATTAGACTCTAAAGCAATACATCTATACATGAATAGAGACATCATTTATATTTACTTTAAACCATAGTGACAATGCATTTGTATTCAAAGTTGTGTTGTGTTATCGTGAAGATTGTTATTTAATTCTATAGTAAATATAAGAACTTCTTTAAAAATGTTTAGCTTCGGCATATTTCACGAACAGCTGCGGCCATTCAATACAATATACCGCTGCTTCTCGATATCAATGCTTCCCGGAAATGAGAGACACGACGTCGAAAAGGGTGGTAAGATAATAATGCCGCCGTCGAGTTTGGACACACTCACCAGACTTAATATCGTATACCCGATGCTCTTTAAATTGACGAACAGTCGGCACAATCGTTACACGCATTGCGGTGTACTTGAGTTTGTGGCCGACGAGGGAAAAGTTTATTTGCCGTATTGGATGATGAGGAACCTATTGCTCGACGAGGGAGACATGATTCAAGTGGAGAGCGCTTCACTGCCCGTCGCGTCGTACTCCAAATTTCAACCACAATCTCCCGACTTTCTCGATATATTCGATCAGAAAGCGGTTCTCGAGCAGGCATTGAGAAATTTTGCGTGTCTAACCACTGGTGATGTGATTGCTATCAATTATAATGATAAAGTTTACGAACTTTGCGTTCTGGAGACAAAACCTGGTTCAGCTGTCAGTATCATAGAGTGTGACATGAATGTAGAGTTTGCCGCACCAGTTGGTTATCAAGAACCAGAACGTAACAGAATTAAACCAATCAGTGATGACGAAGTACTCGATGGCAGCATCCATTCAGTCACGAGCGAAGACTTTCAATCGGATAGTGAATCGTTTATACCATTTTCTGGTAAAGGTAACCGTCTCGACGGTAAACTAAAAGAATTAGCTGCTGATAATAATGACGATAAAAATAATGTGAAAAAAGAGCGAAGAGGTATTCCTGATCATGAGTACCAAATCGGAACACTTCGGTTCATTAGAACTGCCAAACCAGTCGCTACTGAACAGATTAATGTTACTAAAATTAATAGTTTTGAAGCATTTAAAGGTGAAGCGCAAACTTTAATAAAAAGAAAATAAATTATTTATAATTGTAACTTAAATACTTTACGTTTATATTTAACTTCTTTTATATTTGTAATCATATGAAATAATAAAATCAGTTTTACTAGACATAGCAAATATAACTTGTATTAAAACGAGGAAAAAAAATAAAATTAAAAAAATATAACTTAAAAATAAAAAATTAATAATAGAGACAGGAATGAGTTAAAGGAAAGGTGACCTTTCCATTCAAAGCGTAATGCTTTAATTTATATTTATAAATCTGAGCCAAAATGCGTTGATTTTTCTCTTTCTCCTCTCTCTTCTTTCGCTCTTTCATTGCTTTCACTTCTGGTAGATTTATGTAAATTCTTTCGGTGTGTTCTCTCATTTCTTTATGAGTAAAAATACGTCTAGCAGTCAATCCAAATGTTGATTTAATCGAATTGATTCGAATCACTTTCTCAGCTAATTTGTCTCTTTCATAATCTTTTATTAATTCAAGCAATCTTTGATCGGCAGTTCTTTTTCTGTACTCCGCGTTACTATTGATATGACTTACTCTTATTTGAGATTTAATTTGGACAGTTTTACAATTACGATTAAATGTTTCTTGAAGCGACATTGGAATCATTTTGTATTTATTAACTCTACTCGTTTCAGAGCGCTGTGATTGCGATTCACACGGTATTGTTTTCTGTTTGTTGTTCTGTTCTTTAGCGATTGGAATAAACCAAGAAATTGGTTGTTTTTCATCATTTTCTGACGCAATCGATTCATTTTGATTTAAATTCAACAATGATTGAGAGGTTTGTATAGCTTTTGAAGATTTGGAAATTTTCACTGGTTTTTGTTTTACTAGATTTGGATTTGTGATATTATCGTCTGTGTGTCTATTCATTGACTGCAGTGGGTGTTGACAGCATTTATGATGACGACAGCACTTATGATTAAATGAATCGAACGAAGATTTCGATGTACGCATATTATCTATGTTTTCAAAATAATTTAATGTGGCGTCTGATTGTGATGATGATATCCGCAATGATGGAGATTCTGATGAACACTTACTTAGTATTTTTGGTTTACCTGAATGTTCATTTGTACTTATACTAGACATGGAAGGTGTGGTTGTGTCGCGATTATGCCCACAAGAACCATATTGTTTGTTACTTTGATAGTTATGTTTATTGGATGTGCGCAACTTTGCGAATAAGTTCTCCATTTTTTCGAGTCTTACTAATTCTCTTTGGAGACATTTGAGGTAATTCTTTTGACGTTCGACCAAATGTTTAAAATGCCTTTCGTGATGAGTGGATGATCGCTCGTTAATTGCTTCAAACTGTTTCGATTTTTTAGGAGATAAACCGTTTCGATCGTTTGTATGCTCTGCTGATACGTTTGCTTTCACTTCTTTTGAATTCGATTGCGCTTTTTGTACATTACTATATCTATTGATATGTTTTGTTAACTTCTTATTAATTGGTCTTTTTTCTTTCAAGCCAACAGAGGAAGAAGAAGAAGATTTAATGGAAGTATTAGAATGCGATGTTTTGAAAACATCCAATTGTCGATCAAGTGGTGCACTGTTTGACACAACAGAACTATTTTGAGATGATTCTAAATCGCCATTTTTTCGTCCACCGGTTGGTATATAAATGAGTTGTTGAATATTGTTTAGAAGTGTATTGGAATCAATTCGTTCACTTAACTGTTCGCCACGCGATTCAGTGTCATTTATTTCTCCATCCGTTGAGTTCGCACTCTTATGCAGTTCAACAACACTCGAATGAGTTGTACTGGTATTGCGTGAACTCGAATCGTTGTTCGTTTGCTGCATTTGTTCCGATAAAAAAGAACGCAACGTTTGAGTACCCGTCGCTGCACGAGATGTGTTAATATTCGCAGTTTTATATTTTAAAAATGTTCCGTTAGATCCAATAAAATGTAAACCAGGTTTAGTAAGTTTAGTACCACTGCTCGCAGAATAACTACGATATCGAATCGATGTGTTGTCAAACATTTCTGTTAAAGCGTTACTAATCGCTAAATTATTCTGTTTTGATACCGAAGAATGGCTGTTCGCAGCACTTTCATCGCAATTACTTTCTTCTTCATCCGATTCTGAGGACGAATAATGTACTAATTTAATATCAACTGGAATTTGATTATTGGTCACACTTTGTTGCGTTTGTGAATCATTATATGGATTTCCATTACCATCTGGCGATCTTCGACTATCAAACAGAACACTATCTTCGCACTCATTTCTGTTTATCACAACATCTATTAATCCCAAACTTTCGCCATCGATATCATCACTTAAAGTTTGTTTCGTTCGTCCAAGTAATTGAATAACTTTATGCGACAATTCATCGGTGGTGTCGCGATCGGTGCGAAGAGTGTGCGCCACAACTGGTGAGCACGAGAGTGAGTCCGTTTCTGTTCGTAAATGCTGTTCAGTTTGATTGCCATCATTTGTTTCATCAAACCGATGCTCAATCAATGATGGTATGAGTAGTGTTTGTCGATCGTAACGATTTGTGTGCAATGCGTGCGAGTTTGTGGCGAAGAATGGAGTGGAAGTGCTTTGTTCGTTGATTCGTGATAACGATATCGGACTTAATAATGAAATTGGAGAAAGTGTGCCAAATAAGTGTGTATTGGATGCTAACGCTGGCAAATCTGTTGATATCGACTGTGATCGTGATTGGCTGCCATCTCTATCGATCAAATCACTATCAAAACATTGCTCATCAGTGTTATCACACATAATCGTAACAATAATAATAATGTGCTCGTGTTTCACATATTACACAAATCTCAAATCAATTCAACATACCGTAATAATAATAATTGTCAAATTTTGTAAACATATTTAACGTTACATTTGGTTCAAGTTTAGACCAATCAACGAATAGTAAACGCATCCAACATATAATACGTTTACTCCTTTGAATCTTTAAATTTATAAAGATGTTAACGGTTTAATTAAATTAATAATGTTATTAAGTTATAATAACACAAAGCAAAATTTTAAATATTCTGAAATTTTGAATCTTACTTTTTCAATCCTAATCGTAATTGATATCAATTTATTAAAACATATTTGTAATCTTTAATAATTTGTAACGTTTAGTACAAATTACAGTACAATTTGAACTCAAAAGAAATTCGGCAATAATTTAAAATAAATGCATATAAAAACAAAAAATTTGTAAATTAAAAAATTTGAAGTGTAAATATGGCACAAGTGTTGGACATCACAGCATTTTTGCATATATAAGCTTATAAAAATGTTTTACTTGACTTTAGATAAAATGCGAGATATTTAAACAAATTTTTTTCTTAGTCTTTTAAGATTGTTTCTTCGCGTCATTTTGATGTCAGCGGTTGTCTCGCACTGAGACAACGCTCGTGTTGTATTTTGTTTGCAAGATTCGCACTGAAAACCAACGAATCCTCGACGACATCGACAACGATTGACGCCAATACAACGTCCGCCGTTTAAACAAGGGATAACACATTTTGAGTATTCGCATCTGTTTCAACATTTCAATATTCAGTCAATAATGGTTTAAATTGTTTCTTTTACGAAACTATAAAATATACGTTAAATAGTAGAACATAATGCATACCGCGGTCCGTAATAACCTTTTCTGCACAAACAAGTATCTTTTTGTATACATTTCCCACCATTTAAGCATTTTTCTTGACAAATACCTCCCTGATTAAAAAAACATGCAAATATTACACTCGAAACATAAACTTTAATTTTTCGCAAAATAAAATAAACTTACCTCGCAATGGAAACCTTGAAAGCCAGGAGAACACGAACAAACACCAGGACTAACACACGTTCCACCGTTCATGCATTGCGGGTAACTGTGTTTAAAGTTTAATAGCAATAAATATAACGTTAGTAAGTTAATATTTTAAAACAAATGTAAAATCACTGACCAAAGCGCAGATTCACAAAATTTTCCCAAAAAACCTATAAATTTTCAATACTTAAATAAATTAAGTGAATATATTTTAACATAAAAAATTGAAGTTTCATTAACCTGTAGGGCATTCACAAATCTTGTGTTGGTTACACCAGCCACCATTGCCGCACTTTTTGTCGCACTCTGGATCGGGTCCTCTTTCGGCGCATTGTTTTTTAAGTTTAAGTCTTAAAGGTGTTCCCGTTAAATATCGTCCATTTTCGCTAACAATGCGCAAACCAATAGCAAACGATGCCACACCACTTATATTACCGATGCATGGTATGAAAACCTGCCATATTTACGGTATCACAACATAAATATTTGCGTTTCAAAGTAGTATCGCATGAGCTTTCATATAAATAATCGATTACCTGAAAAACGCGCGCTTTTTTGGGAACTTTTCCCTTAGTTTCAATCGAAATCACTGGATTATTGAGTATTTGTTCGTTAAATGATAAGAGTTGATCGAAATCGTAGTGATAGAGCTTTGTGTCGCCAGACTTCCACGTGAAGTTAACTGAACTCACTTCCGAT
Organism: Steganacarus magnus; assembly: GCA_034698365.1. Lineage (NCBI taxonomy): Eukaryota > Metazoa > Arthropoda > Arachnida > Sarcoptiformes > Steganacaridae > Steganacarus > Steganacarus magnus. The sequence goes on from JAQIVF010000051.1 coordinate 25,031, forward strand.
GGTATGACCGGTAAGTATTTTTCGAAGTTTGGATCCAAAACGTACGGCAATACTACCTGTTATTACAAATAATCGCATTTCTTTTCTAACTGACATTAATTAACAATAAACAGTAATCAATATAGTGATACCCCGTCAGCGATCGCATATATTTTCATTGGAAATCCACTAAACTCTTGAACCTGCTTCTCGTCGATCCATAACGAGATATCACTTTCGGTCTTTGTGTTCACTAAATCTGTGTCGCAAACGCATAACTTTATTATCACGTAATAAATTAATAAATACTTTAATAAAAACATAATTATATTAAAAACTGGATACAAAAAAGATATGTTTAGTGAGTATTTTGGCACAAAACACAACACAACACAACGATGTGGTCAATCAAATAATACTTTGTTAAAAAGTATATCATTTAAAAAATACTTTTTCATAAGTTCTCAATTTTTCGTTTGCATCACTCTATTTATAGCAGTTTTTTAAAATGAATATCACTAAGAAATCGGTATGAAATGGGTCCAAATCGAATGAAATGGATTTTTGCCTGCAAACGATTTATTATTACCGGTATTTTTGTGAAAGTATGTAAACATTAGCACAACATGTTTTTACACAATCACACAAAAAATTATTTGGATTCTTTTTGCCAAATTTTGTCGATTTATCGGACAAAATAGTTGATATATATATATATATAAAACGACAAAACAGTTTTTTGTGTGATAGGTTTAGATATAGATATTGTTAATTACATTACAGATTAATTAACGCATAGCACTTTCAATTATTTATTTTAAAAACTATTTTGAATTAAAAATATAATCAGTTAAACGCGCATCGGTTGATAAATGTAGCTTTAAATTTAATTAATACCGTTTAAATATTGAAAATGTCTACAAAACCAATTTATTGCATTCCAGGTAACAATTGTTTATTAATTGAATGTACACATGAATTTGAATGAATTATATTTGATTGATGAGGTGATTGTATTGGCAAAAGTGATGACTTGACGCGTGGCGGCGAAGGAACGTATACAAGAAATGGTTACATATACGCGTGTTTGGCCGGAACCGTTCAAATTAATAATAACTCCGATGATAATAGTGTAATAACTTTCATAATATTTAGAAATTATCATTTTATTTAATATGAAATATTCTGTAGAATACAATAGATGTGATTCGTGGTAATGAGAGATTGAGTTGTGTGCCAACTATTGATTCAATAGTAACGTGTAAAGTATTGCATATTAATGCGAATCAAGTTCGGTGTGCAATACATTGTAAGTGTTTCGATATATATTTCTTATAAATCTTACATATAAATACTTCTAACTAATATTCCTAACACTAATAGGTGTGAATGAATACGTATTACGACAACCTTTTCGAGGAGTTTTACGCAAACTCGATATCAGGGCCACTGATAAGGATAAAACAGAAATTCATAAATGCTTTAAACCTGGAGATATAATTATAGCGAAAGTGTTTGGAATGGCAGATAATCATGCGTTTCTGCTCACAACTGCTTCCAATGAATTAGGAGTTGTTGTAACTTTTAGTGAATCAGGTACTCATTAGTGATTCAATATAAGTATTTCTAATTAAATCATCTCTAAATTGATAATTTGATTAAAGGCGTTCCGATGGTTCCAATCAGTTGGTCTGAAATGATGTGTCCAAAAACATTCGCAAAAGAAATGCGAAAAGTGGCCAAAATTATATCCGAAGTGAATATTAATGAAAACTAATCAAATCATTGTTTTTAATATATTGTAATTTTATTTTTTAATTTTCATAATTAATTAAAAATTAATATTATTAAGAATCAATTTAAAGACAATAAAAATTGCTCAGTTTGTGGAAAAGTCTCGATTATTGTGTTTGCTTACAATTAGTTTACAATCGTATTTACAATTTTTTTAAACTACAAAAATCATAATTTTAAACTTATCTAAATAACAAAAAAAATATTAAAAGCAGATAAAAAATTTGATAATTAAGAGTTATTATATAATTATGTACCGTATGTTATAAAATAAAATATATATTATCATTTAAACCGCTCATTATAAATCCAAAATCCATATTAATATCGAATACATGTATTTTCATTTTCATAACTCAATAGTTTGATTATTAAACTCATAACAACATCGAAACGTTTGATGTTTATTTATTACGTAATGTTTATTTACTTGAAACAAATATTGAAACAACATTTCTAATACATTTACTGTTATTCATTCATTCATTCATTCACGAGTGTGTGTTTTTTTTTCGCAAATACCTGACAATACGTTAGATTTCATTCATATATTATCCAATCATTGGATTAGCATTTATTGAACACATAGTACGTTCAAAGTTTTCACAAAATTTAGAAAATATAAAAGTAATTTCTAATCTATTTTGAATCATTAAACCATAAAACGAATAATAATGATTATCACAAGTAGGAAAATAAAAAATAAAAATTTTAGATTAAACTTATAGCGCACTATAAATGGTAAAATTTGATAACCGCTGGTAATTGTTTAGCAATAATAACTAGACTTTATTTTTTGATCACTAAATTATTCATCGATTTTTTCATTCATTCATTACATCACTGCTATAATAATACAGTAGTGTTTTTCGCTTAATGTAACAGTTATTGGAAGTAACAGTTTTTAATCAGTTATCGATAGATATTTTGACGCTTTTCAGCACAGTTTGCGCTCATCTGCTAATGTTTCGCGTTATAAAACTTAAATTAATTAACTAAACTAGTATTTAATAATTATTTTGTGCGAAATTAATTTTAAAAAATTGTGAATAAATGGAAAATTTGCACAAAAAACCAGCTAAAGGTATACTTAAATCGTCGTCTAGTTTTGAACAAACAGAATCACAATCGCAGTCGCAGTCCAGACAGTCGTCAATGTAATTGCTTTTCTTATTTTGCATTTATTTCAAAGTTTTTTTAAGTACAAATCGATTATTTAGTCATCAAATTGTTTATTAATATTTCAGTGTTCCGACAACCGATAAAGATATCAAATGGGATGAAATGAATATTTTACAAACACTGCATCCACCGGACAAAGATTACGGACACATGAAGATAGAAGAGCCGAAAACTCCGTTCAATTATTATAGCGATAAAGGCGATGGCGAACAGCACTCGCCATCCGAAACGGATCCGTTTTCTTTCGATACAAACACACTTCTCAACCGAATTGCTAAGTCTCAACAAGAGTCGAAAGAGTTGAATGAAGAGGACGACGAAGAGGAGGAAGACGACTCTAATTTGACTGAAGAGGAAAGGAAGAAGAAGAAAGAGTTCGAAATAAAGCGAAAGATTCATTACAACGAGTTTCAAGCGGTGAAGTTGGCCAGAAAATTGCTCGAAGAGGAGGACGAAGACGAGGAAGAAGGTGTTAATGAATCAGACGATAACACGCGAAACGGAGACAAACAAGATAACAATGAGTCCGATAATCACACTAAATCTCAAGCAGATGGTGATGATGTTGTGGCTGAAAGTGAGTCTATCGAAGACGAACAGAATCGATAAATTGTTTTTTAATTGTGTTTAAATTTTCAGCATTGTTTCTAGTCCTGACTCGAACAGGAATTTTTTCAGATTTATCAGTTGAATGATATACAATATTCATATCTAACTTAATTGCATTTTAAATGTTGGTAAATAATTTAGCCTTTGGTTCATAAAAGGTGGTCTTAATAACATGTATAAAATTAAAACTACTTTTTGAAGGAACATTATTTTAAAAATTAATTTTAATGCTTCATTTTTGGTTTTAAGCTCTGTGTTCAGTTAAATACTAACACTTAAAGTGTAATTTACACAAATATATAGTGAAATGCAATTAACTTAAAATTTACATTAATAAGTGATTGTTTATGATAGTATACTATGGTTTAAATTGAATTAAATATAGACTGCATTAAATTCTTATTTAACATTATATTAGATATAACTTAGTATAGATAATTATCAATTCTCTTTCAATAGTATTATGCCTTTACTACTAATAAATATTTAGAAATTATGCATTTCTCGTCAAATCGATGATTTTTTAAAAATTTAATATATTGTAAATATGATTTCTTTAAAGTATTGGTTACAATATTACTTGATGCACAAACTGACGAAACGTATCGTATATAACATGTACAACAGTTATAATGTCTTTTGTAAAATAAAAAAAATTGAATTATGCATACATTTGTAATTAGAATCACAAAAAATTGAATTAAAAAAAATAATTGTCAAAACATTTGAACGGAAATAAAATTAAATTTTAACTTAATTATGATTTTTGCTTGAATTATTTGTATAATATTATCTTTTCATCGTTGAAAATAATCGATATTTTGATTATAAAGTCTCATAACAGTATAACAACATATTGTAGCTTATCTTTAGATTTTCTTTAGTAGTATACTAGCAAACTATGAATTCTAACCATTAATAGACATTTCCTTTATCTTTCAAAACAATTTTCATTCCATTAGCTTTTATTTCAAAATAAATTATTTTTACGAGTATTATCCAAGGGTTGATTTGGGTGTGCACTTTCCCAATAGCTTCCGCTCAGTTATGGTAAATTACACGCTTTTGCATATAAGTATAGCCAAGAAGTTTTCATCGAGTAAGTTCAGAGCTTGGTTAACACTGGTATATGAATTTTTTTCAAATATGTGTTTAACTACTTGTTTTCTGCACCCTTATAAATAAACTAATAGAAATTCGTTTAATAATTCGAATATAAATTGTCTATTTGTCTAAGAAAGAAAATTTAATATTGAAATTGATTTTGAGACAGATTCCAATTTCTGTAATGCGAATTTGAAATTTGTATTTTAGCATAGAATAAGTATAAGACAGGGTGGATAACTGTTAATACTGTTTTGATATATCAAAGCATGAAATGTATTTTATTTCACGCCCTTAAATAATTTTAAGAAAACATAAGGCTTAGAAAAGAAATTAATTTTTAAATTGAGAAATCTTAATTAAAATACTCAATTCATCGTAATCTTGAATTTTTATTTCCCAAAATTCCAATTCGTTAATTTTATATAAAATTGGGTTCAATTTGATTTCATATGATAGTTTTTAAAAACGCAAAATAAATAATATAAATTTAGAAGTTAGTTTAAAATGAGTAATAGATTAACTAAATCTACCGAACAAAGTTAGCGATGAAATATAGACTTAACGGACAATGGTAACTGCAGAAATGTTAACCTGAAAAAAAATTATTTATGTCATAGTAAAAAATAATACAAGTGTTGAATAAGAACAATGTTTTCCAACTGATAGGTTATCTTAAGTACTCTCGTTTTGCTATCACTGATCACAAATTGTTGAAAGCTTATCTAATTTAATTCACAAGAGAACCCGTTTTATTAATTATCTTTGCTATTACTGTCTCTTACTATCAAATAAATATAAAGACAAATAATATAAAATTAGAATTTATTAGTTGATAGTAAAGGTGCTGTTAGTTTGGTTTTTTATGGTTAAACCATGGCTTTAACTAGAGTTATTTCGATTCTTGGAATAGGAATAGAATCGAAATGAAGGAAATTTGATAAAAAGAATTGGAATAGAATAGAATCGAAATAAAAAATTTATTTAAGAATAGAATCGGAATAGAATCGAAATTAAAAGTTTTTAGTACTGATATTGGAATAGAAATTTATTTTTTATTTTAGTATGTTTTTTTCAAAACAAGCATAAATTTTTGCCTAAAGTTATGCAAAAATAACGGGTTTTAGTAAATATTTAACTTTTATTCATTTTTAAATTGAGAATTGAAATCGGAATCGGAATCGGAATAAGAATCGGAATAGAATCGAAATAAAAATTTTCGTGTAAGAATAGAATCGGAATGGAATCGAAATTAAAAAACTGGAATCTACATAACACTAGTTTTAACCATTAACCCCTGGTTTGGATTGGTTTGGTTACAATAGAAAAACCATTTAATAACCATTAAACCATTAACTATATTTTTAACTGGAAAATTTTAATTTTACTTTGGTATTTTTTGAAAATTGATTTTAAAAATATTATCCACTTTATAAATGTTTTATAATCAAATTTAAGATGTTATATTTGAACTTATTTCTTAAATTTTCAAAATTAGACATGCAAAACAGTTAATGGTTTAATGGTTTACCCATGGTTTGGTTCGGTTCGGATTGGTATACATTTTAAAATTATGGTTTGGGTTGTTATGGTTTGAGAAAAGTCGAACCAATAGCACCTTTTGTTGATAGTTTAGAATATCTAATAAGAACGGTATAAAAACTAAAAACCTTTTTAAGGTTAATAAAGTTTATATATAATATAACTCTTAAGTTAAGAGCATGTATTCTAACTATTGTTAAATAAAGATTAGTTTACTGAGGCATTTCCCTGAAGGATTGAAGAGTTTACTTCAGAATTTATCAGAAATCCCACATCACAGCTAAAGTTTTGGAAGCTCAAGCAATTGTAAAAATTTGTATTCTACAATTTTTTTTATTAACTTACTAACTTCTTTAAGTAAAATTTGGATTTTCTTTAGACTTTACTTTAGACTATTACTTTGCAATAAATTAGGCTAAGAAGATATATAAAACAAGACCGGAACATTCTTAATAGAGCTCACATCTCAGGCGACTTAAATTTGTATTGTTAGGATAGTGTAAAAAAGGTTTTAATCATTGTTACTTACATTTATATTCTAACTATTTAGACTATTAAGTTATGTTGTAACTGGTATGCTATAAGGAACTGGTAGAATTCTCGAACTTAATAAAAGTGCGAACTGTCAAACAGACGGACGGACGTTGCGAAATCCATAAGCTCGCTCTCTCGTTATATACTGTAGATACTGAGCTAAAAAATTTCATAAAAGGAATCTAAACTTAAGATTATTGAAAAAATGTTTCCAATATATCTGATTATGTTGACCAAGAAATTATTTTAAAATTTAAACATATGAAAGTACAATGAAAGTCTTTGTGCCTAAAAAAACTTTCATAATTAAACTTTTTATGTAAAAAATTGAAAGACTCGTTCTTTAGTTTACCGTTAGTGTAAACTAATATATAAAAATGCTTTGGTTTGGTAAAATAGGCATTGCGTACTCTAACCATACAAAGCTGACTGTTGTTGGAATGCATTTGTAACAGAAGTATGTACGTGTAAATTACTTTTAACATGTATCAATTATTCAACAGTATTTATTATATAACTATTTCTTTTATTACTTATGTAAGCGAAAGTATTTGATTTCATCTCAAAAAAGAAGAAAGACATACACATACAAAAAACAAACATTTTTCCGAAAAATAAAAAAAAAATCATTTTTGCCGCAATAACTGTGCAGCGATTAGAAAGTTTTGAAAACTAGGAAAAAACTTGATACGATTATTAAATAAATAGGTTATTGATTAATACATATGATTGTATGATTGTTACTGCAATACTTTGGTAGTGAAGTGTGTGTTGTGTTGTTGTGTTGTGGGAGTGTTTCTAATGTTATTGAGAGATAAAAAGATGGCATCCGAACAACTAAATAATACTCATCACAATGCTATTCATTTACAAAATTTAACCATCGATGATGATGGCGATAATAGCAACTATAAGGATATCAATGGTATCGTAAATCTATGTCGCATTTAATGCGCAATTAATTACGTTATGAAATGAATTGATTACAAATTAATGATTGCGTTAATATTTCAGAACTAAAATTATTGATTATAGTTATGCTTATAAAATGCTAATTTTATTAACAAACATATCGATAATTATGATGATAATACTAATGTTATAATTATTAGCGATTGGTTCAACAAAACTGAAAGAGATGACACCAAAACGAAGACCGCCACCCATTGATGTAAGTCTATATCTGAGACAGTGATGTAGTGATGTATTATATAACAAGTATTTTATAAGTTAGTAATGATTGTTATTTGAGGCATTAAAGTAAAAATGTTTTGCAAATCGTTATGTAAGATATCGGAAGCGGCGACACAGACCTCGTCTGGTGGACCGAAAACGCCACAAACGCCTGGTCCGTCGTCTGCAGACAGAAAGAAGACCGATAAGGAGAGGAAGATCGGTCACCGAAGGGTGGATGAAGAGGGACAAGTGACTTACAAAAAAATTCAAACCACACAAATAATGGGTTCGATACAGTTAGGTATCGGTCATGCGGTCGGAAGTTTAGCCTCAAAACCAGAACGTGATCTCCTAATGAAAGACTTCATGGAATTAGAAACGGTTACATTTCCTAACAATGGTAGTAATACGACACCTGCTCATCATTATAGTGATTTTAAGTTTAAAGTGTACGCTCCAATCGCTTTTCGTTACTTTCGTGATCTGTTTGGTATTCAACCGGACGACTATTTATTATCAATATGTAACGAACCTCTTAGAGAACTTTCAAATCCCGGCGCTTCTGGCAGTGTTTTTTATTTAACCGATGATGACTCGTTTATTATTAAGACTGTTCAGTACAAAGAAGCAGAATTTTGTTTAAAGCTATTGCCTGGTTATTACATGGTATGCTTTATTAAGTTCAAACACATCTGCATTAATCTACATTATTAGCACATAGAGTAGAGTATAATGAATCTATTGTTTCTCAAATTACAGAATCTTAATCAAAATCCGCGCACTCTTTTGCCAAAATTTTTTGGACAATACTGTTATATATGCGGAGGAAAAAATGTACGAATTATTGTGATGAATAATTTACTACCGAGTTATGTGAAAATGCACCAAAAGTACGACTTGAAGGGTTCCACTTACAAACGTAAAGCTAATAAATACGAACGAAAGAAGGGTTCGCCAACTTTTAAAGACTTGGATTTCATCGAGCATCACACTGAGGGTCTATTATTAGAAGCGGAAACATATAATGCGCTTATTAAGACAATGCAACGCGATTGTAGGGTTTTGGAGAGTTTTAAAATAATGGACTATAGTTTGTTAGTGGGTATTCATAATCTTGATCAGGCAGCTCTTGAAAAGCAAGAACGAATCAAAGCTCAAATGGCATCTGTGGCCGAACAAGCGGCCAATGCTGCGCGTCTTAAAGGTGTTTGTGACATCGACTCTAATGATGTGAACAAAACTAGTGAATTAAATAAAGGCAGTGTTATTCTAAATCGAAGCAAATCTATTAATAAACAAAGGATTGCTGCGTTTTCTACCGCTTTAGAATCGATACAGGCTGATATCGAACCAATTGATGACGAAGAAGATATTCCGTAAGTCCTATTTTATGCTTATTTTTTATATCGATTACTATTGTTCTGCTATAACTATTATTAATATAACTGACTGTCGTAATTAGTAAGTTTGTTTCAAACGATTACTGCAATTTAATAATTATAGTTAGCAATTAGCTTTTTTTAATTAATTTAATTAATTGCTAGTCCCGGTGGTATTCCAGCAAGAAATTCAAAAGGAGAGCGATTATTACTATTCGTAGGCATAATTGACATTTTGCAAAGCTATCGTTTTAAGAAAAAATTGGAGCATACTTTTAAAGCTATGCTACACGACGGTGTATGTTCTTAGAATTTAGTAAAAGTAACCCAAAAAATTTAAAAAATTTATTTTTAGGACACAATATCAGTACATAGACCTGGATTTTATGCGACACGCTTTTTAGACTTTATGGCAAAAACTGTTTTTAAGAAAATTCCATCACGTAAGTGATAACTAACTTTTAATGAAAAAATAACATATGATGAAAAAAAACTAACAAACTAATATAAAAAAACAGCTTAAACTAAATTAATAAACAAATGAAATTTTTAATTAAAAAAATTAAAATTGTCTTAAAAAAACGCACATTAATCTCTTTTACGAACTGTCTCTGCGTACACTTCTTTGCTTTCCACTGTAATGTCATACTTCTGTCCTTTGCATTCTCTTAATTCTCCTATTGTCTAAAAAGTGGACCTGCCTGAAATTAAAGGCCCTCATCGTAAATTTCGAACCCTGGTCTCTTCCTACATTGGTATGGGTATGAGTCTTACATTTTCTATAGCATTTTTTTAAATTGTGTCTCTTTGTCGTAATTCGAAATTTATTAAATCTATTATTATTTCTTATCCCGTTTTATATGCCGTTTATTTTTAACCATTTGATTTGCTGCTCTTGTGTTTTGTGAAACGATGTTTTTTATTGTTATTGTTTTTTTTCTCGATCATATAACTTATAAATATTTATTTAATTTCTTTAAATAATAGCATTAAAACATTCGCCATCAAAACGTAAAATTCCTATGCCAACAACGAGGCAAAGGCCGCCGTCAATCAGTGAAAACGAAACTGATGTTTCCAGAGACTATTCAAGTATAATTATCAGAATGTTTTCTAGTGAACAATGTTCTTATAATTATATTTCAGGCGCAACTACTAACGCAAATCGCATTTTGCGAAATCCTTATTCATCGAATGTTCACAATAAATTTCGTTACAATAGTGAACAACAAGAACCAAGTTTGCGGAAAGTAGTGATAAAACAGGCCGCCAGCAAACAATCGGTTGCTATTCAAGATAAGAGCGAAATTGTGAGGTAATTTTGGGCATTCAATGGTTTGCATGCATAATCATTATCCTATATTTATTATTGTGTGATTATACTGTATAAAAATGACGATTACGCTACCTTTTTACAAAATTCCAATTTCATGTTATTTTTGTTCAATTTCATGTATTAGTGTTAATCACTAACATTTTAACATTCAACATGCTTTAGCTAATACAGTATTTATTTATTTAATTAACACGAGTTGCATTAGTGTGTTCAGTTGACAAGAAATTACCGGTAACTCACGATTCTTTATTTGTCTGCGCATATTAACCAAAAATTACTCAATTCAATCGTAATATTAATAGACTAACTAATTTTTAAATCGAAAACTTTATTGCCAAAACTTTATTAATGATAATGGTATCGGATTTATCGATATTTTGTAATTTTCGTAAATATTTATAAGTTACATCGATATACTAAATTTTTTGCTACCTATAAAAGTTATATTAAAGCATAGCTTTAGAAAAATTTCAATCCAAAGATTGTCTAAAATGAATTCATACTGTCTGGGAAAGTTAAGAAATAGAGATTAATTAAAGCCAAATTTATAAAATCATTATATATATATAAAACATCCCTATTTTATTTAATTTTTTATATGAATTTTTGTCTTCTGTATCAATATAGCCAACCAAACAAATATAAAGTACATATTGGTTACATAGCCATCTCATCCTAAGAAAATATGAAAGTATTGGATTTAAATGTATTCGTTTGTTTAATGTTAATCAGTAATTCACTTAGGATTGTCTCGTTTCTAATGCCATTAATTGATTAAATGTGATAATAACGCGAAGCACATACTTAAGTCCATTTTGTTTATTTAAATAAAACAGTTTAATGTATAATATATATATTTTATTAATTGTTCTTAAAATTTCAAAATACTGGATCTAAATTAGTAGTTAACAGTTTGTATTTTAGTTTTAAGTTTTACTCGACTTACTCGAGACGATAAAATTCACTATAAAGAATGCATGCTATAAAGAATCTCACACTACTGGTATTTGGTTTGTTTCTTACTGTGAAATAATTTATATTTCAGAAAATAAGTTTGATTTGCAGCAAATTATAAATCAAATTTCAAATTATTACTGTATTTGATTTAAATTAAAGACTTATATTTTTTATTTAAAAAGAATCTTTTTGAGACTCACTGAAACCATAATTTATTTTTTACCGTAGATATACAATATATCATATTTGGAATTTATTATTAAAACTCATTAATGATTAATTATGAATTAATAAATTAGGTTCTAACAAAGATGGGTAAAAATAGAATTCTACAATAAACTTTTAAAACAATTTTACAAAATTTTTGTTGCATTTTGATATTATTTTAATGTTTGTCGTTTAAATTGTTTTATTTATTTCGGTTCTTTTGTATGAATGCTGTATTTTATGCTTAGTATCACTTACAGTACATATTTGTTTGCATTTTATGCTCTCATCTTTTATATTTATTTTACCGCTCGTTTTATTGCATAATTTTTTTGTAAATTTATTAGAATTAATTTATTTGAATGTTAATAAAAAATGTTTATCCAAATATTTATATTTACGCAATTATTCTATGAATATGTGTTCAATATTTCCTAATTTTTTGCAATAAAATATTTTAAACTAAGGAATGTATTGCATTGTAATTATTATTATTATGTCAATTGATTTTATTTAAACAATTAATTATATTTAATATGGATTTGTTTATACTTTTTAAAATTGATGTTTTTTCAAAACAAAGATTTATTGACTTTTCTAAGAATTAGTTCCATTTCAACAAACCATTTTCATGATTATAATGTTAACATTTTGCTAATCTGAAAAGATTTAGACTTTACCTTAAATTAGTAATTAGTTTCCAATAACGTGGATTGAACCCAATTAGAGAATAAATGTTGCGCACTAATATTAATATATATTATTTAGTGATTTTTTGAATAGAATTAATATTTTAGATTAATTATTTTTTATCCACCATAAAAGGAAATTTAACACCTTATGAATTTAATACTCGTATTTTGATAACACTGCGATATTCGGGCAACGAATATGATAAATATATATTTTTTACGAATACAAATATTTAGTAACACGGAATATACAGTCATAATTGCGAATTAATTTTGCATGACAAGGAAAATGCATGAAAAATGTAAACTTATGTTTTTGAAAGACATTTTTATAATTACCATAAATCCAACATCTATTCATACACAGTATTGAAATACTTTTGCTTTGTTTTTGTGTATTTATTGGTAATCCTAGTGTCATATTTTTTATTGCTTAACAGATAATGTGATATATAGCTTATATCCTTTAGTTTTATTCACAAAATGACAAAATGAGGAATTGGTGCTCACATTTATTGCTACTAATGATTTATCTTAAATTTCTAGTTTATCTCAGATAGTATTACAAAACGAACCCGAAAATAGTGTTACTAGTAGTTGTTCGAGCGCTACGTCATCAGGACTTGGATCAACTCTGCGCACAGTGACATGGACTCCACCTCATAGTATCGGCACTTCAACGCCAACACATACAGAAGGCACGCCATCATTCACTGAATCAAGTGAAAGTGATATTGGTTTGTGATTATACTATATTGTAATTTTATTTGCAATTTATTTAATTTCTATGTAATAGCATGTCCGTCAACGCCCGCGAGAAGTCGTAGTTCGACGCATCACTCGAGAACAAGCGAGACATCTTCGGAATTGGGAGCAGATGTAAATGAAAGCGAAATTGTGAGTTAATGTCTAATTGCTTAATAATTATTTGCTGAGATTCGCCTCAATAATGATTGTTATTGTTGGGGCTTTGGGTTGTGATTTCTAATTCCTATTGTTGTTATTTTTATGTGATTTTGAATCGTGTGTTTCTCTACTTTTGCATCATTGAAATATATAATTTCGAGCTCTATTGCATATATACATCTGTACTGTATTTTGTTTCGCAGTGATTCGTTTGATTCTTTGTTTTATTTTTCCATAAATCTGGGATCAGTTTTAAAAAATTGTCTGCTTCTTTGTGCACAAACTTTCTGTAGTTAATCTGTTTCATAAGAGCACATCACTGTTATTGTTTTGTTCTCTTTTCTTATTCCTACCACATATGAAAGCAGTCCAAAGCCCTGTCAGCGTATACTGTATATGGAAATCAATGTTTGAGCTCTATTGCAGAAGACAACCACGAAACACAACAAACACCAACTAAAGAAACATCACTGATCGCAAACTGATTGAAACTTTTTTATTTTTAACTGTTAAAACAAATAACAAATTTCATGTTTAAATATTAATATTCTTTTAATTCAGTCATTCTTTTATAAATAATGTTTTTTTCATTATTTTCAAGTTCTAATTTATTATTTATATTTTATTTCCTTTTAGTAATCATAATTGCATTTATTTTTTTAATTTCCTTTTTAACTCTTAATTTAATAGTTTAGGTGTTCTTAGTTTGTATTTAAAAGAGACATAATGTGATATTTGTAATCTAATGTACCGTATGTTACAATAAAAAGTATTGTGACAGCAATTAAAGCATTAGACAACAAACAGACAGACAGCTAAATCAAGTGTGCTTAATATAACTTAAATTTTATTTATTAGATAATTAATTTATTGACCAAATAAACAAATCTTCATTAATAATCACATGTTGTTTTATCCTTTTTTTTGCACTGATTTCTCACACATTAGACTCATCTTTGAGAAGAAAAATAATCGTTTAAATTGCAGTAAACAAACCAAAGAAAAAGTCATTTTTGTTTAAAAAAAACTTCATCGCTGTCTTCCTTTTATTATTTGATTACTAAAATTATATATATTATCGGAAACTCATTACATCCATGACACATGAGTAAAAAAAAGTGAAAAAAATTTTAATTTAAAAACTGGTAATTAAATCGAATCTTTTAATATATTAATGTTAAATGTTAAGTCTAACTTTTAGCTTTGAAATTTTAAAATTATAATTATTCAATAATTAGCATTCATTTGATATTAAATTCTTTTAACTTATTATTATTATTATTAACTAAAAAAATTAGGTGTAAATAATTATTAATGACTAGACAAGCGTTAATAAAATTAATTTTAAAATTGTACAAAAAAAAAGAATCAGAAACACTAAAATTTTATTGTATATTTTAATGCAACACGTAATACACTTTAATAGCTATTAATCAACTGTTGAACACATTACTATTGATATTTATTTCATATTTAAATTGCATCAAAAATTAAATTAAAAAATTAAAAGTTATTAATGTTTTTTTATTATTTGTTATACTAAATGTAATATTATAAATAATTGCGATTAAATTATTTATGTTAACTAATTAACAAATTAAATTTAAATCACTATTAAATTAGTTTTTATATTTAATTCTAGAAAAGCAAATATTTCGGTATATTTCCATAAAAACTTTACCATATCAGGTATATATTTGCCAAACTTTTATTATTTTGTTTTTTAAAATATTTTATTAATACATCTGAAAAGTTTAATGAGTTTCAAAAATATATACCGCTATGATATTTAAAATCAAAAACTTATTTTTATAAAAGTGTCTGCAATGAACTAAAAAAGACAGTAATGTAATTTAATTATCGACGTTAAAAATAATCGATGTGTGCTTAAAAAGTTTTTCTGGATTACTTATAACGGTTATTGGATTGCCTGGATTTTCTTTAGCAATTTTTGTGCACACGTTAATTGAATTTTTTCCTTTGTATTCTAAAGCGATAATTTGTTGATTAGCTTGCACTCCAAAAATCAATTGTGATTCTCTTGTTGAAGCGGAAAATTCTCTGGTTCTCATCAAAAATACACCCTAATATATATTTTTTGATTTGTTTAAAATAAATAAATTAAATAAATATTGAAATAATTGTTTTTTACCGAAAATTTTCTCATTTCGTGAATAATTGCTTTAACTTTTGTCTGAATATTATCGTTAGAAATAATTAAAATAAGACATGTTTCTTCTTTCTTGGTCGGCAAATAACCAAGTGTTTGTGGGACAACACTTTCGCTGGATTTAAATGTTAAATTGGAAACGTCATCACAAATAAGTCTGGCAAACAAATCTTCTGCTTTAATAGTCTAGAATTTTTCATTTAAAAAAAATTAGCGTAACTTTTATTTTAAACAATTAAGGTGTGTATGATATTGAATTAAAACTTCAAACTTAGAAACTGTGTAATTTGAATAATATTTCTAAGAATTATACCGATCCTCAAAAATATTAGACAAAGTAATTCAGATTTACCGGTGGAATAAAACTCCAGTGGCATTCATCTTCATTAACAGTGAAATCGTAAATATACCACCATTTGTTATTAAATATTTTCAAATTCGCTCTTTTAAACTGTTCTAAAATGTTAATTAATATGTATTTTAAATCTAGTTATAATTAGGCTGAATTTACCCTCGAGTTGAGAATAATTCGAAGAAAAGCAAGCAAATCTAATGTTACAACACGATTCAATTGCCGGTTGTGTCGCGCAATATAAAAATACGTCTAAATCTTTGCAGTCTCGCGATCGAAATTGTTGACACGCACACATTATTTGACAATTGGCACAATTGCGGACCACAACACTAATAAATAAGGTTAGTTTATAACATAGTTACACAACATCTAAACTTCTAGAGGAGAGTTCAACATAAAGATTCTTAAAATTACACGGGAATTCAAAATTCATCGGACTTAATCGACGATTTTACGCTTTTCTGGTTAAAATATTACACGTATTAATTTATCCGCATTTCGGTTTTAAACGAAAATATTTCAAATTTTCACTTTTCTTATGGTCATCTTTTCCTTATTTTCTAGATTTTCTAGCGGGCGAATCCGGTCGACAACCCAAGTCGACAACCCAAGTCGGTCAACCAAGACAACCAAGGTCGGGAAGCCTTGTTTAACTATGGTTTATATATTTTAATTTATCTAATTACAACTATAAGTCATTATATTTTGAATTATATCAACAATAAACTATATATTTTTTATTTATTCAAGTTTCTACTTAGAATTTTTTTGCAAAAAAAACTAAAAAAGTTTCTACGTTACAACTCTACGTTTCTTTGGTACGTTAGCAACTCTACGACTATAGTTGGGTTTGGAATCTTAAAAGTTTACAAAAGAGATAGATATTTTGAAAGTTTTATGAACTTAATTGATTTGCCTATTTAATTGTTTTTTGTAAATAAAGTTTTTAATTTAATATACCTCGCTATTGTTGGTCCAATAAATATTAAGCAATCAGTACAATCATCAATAGTTATAGTGTTGATATAATCAAATAAACCAATACAAGATTGATCGCAATTCTGTATAATGAATTGTTGCCCACATATACTTCCAGATGTTTTGAATAACATCTTTTGTTTGATGTTTTCTATTGTATAATCGCTTGGATTTACTTTCTCTTTATTGGACCTGAATATGTATGCACACAATTAATATGGATGTAAGTTTTTATAAACTATGTCTAATTATATACTCTACTTATTATATAATTAAATTAATTTAATCGTATTAAATCAAATAAGATTTAACAAAAAAACAGAAATAATTTGTATTCGTTTAAATGTGTATTTAATTTAATTAAAGTTTAAACTATAAAAGTAGTTAATCATACCACGAATAATTTTTATCATTAATTAATGATTCATTTCTATTTGCTTTTGATTTAATGCATCCCATAATCATTAGAAACAAAGAACGCCGAAATATTTTCCCTATAATTAACGTAAAACAGTAATATTTGTGAAATATAAAAAATAGTTGCACTAATTAACTCATGTTCAAGTTTTGTACAACAGGTATTTTTTCCAACACTTTTTATTCAAATAATTTATTTATATAAAAAAAGATATTCATAAACAATTTAAGTAAAAAACAACTTTATACTGTTAGTACTATATTATTCAAAATTTGTTATGACATTCAAACATAGGTTTCTATGGAAAATGTTTTCATCTGTACTTCAACAGTAAAGCTAAAAGAATTTGTGATGACTTTTCTAACGAGCGTCGAGAGCGTAATGAAAATCTCTATTATAGGAGAATTTTTATATAAATAACTAAATTTTAATGTATTTATGTTTTAAGTGTATAATTTAATTGTTTAATGTGACAATTGAAGCAAAATCAATATTTCATTTATTTTTTTTGTTGCTTTTCTGATTCATTTTATGAAAGTTATACAAATGTATGCGATTCTATGAATTGAGAGTTCAATTTGTCCTATAAATAGATTCTGTGACGCAACACACTTTATTATTCAGAGTATCACACATTGAACGAATTAACAATTAAATTATTATATTAAATTATCAGACATAACCACAGATCTGTGTACTTCAAATAGTAACTTAAAAACAAAATTTATTACTCAAATAGTTAGTGTTCGAATTAAAAGTTATTAAAAAATAAAAGTTCCAAACTTTTACAAAAAAATTCGCATATAATAGAAAATAATTTTAATGATGTCCTTTAGTAGTGACTATGAAAATAGATTATTAAGATATTGAAATTAAAATTTTCAGTTAAAATTTTCTTTGTCTGAAAGTACAGTAAATTAATTAAAACAGGAATGTAAATAAGATGGCATATTGAATCTTGATTTTGCTTTTAGGATTTTGATAATAACAGGTGTAATATACATTACACACTGCAATGTCAATAATATGTCAAATTTTCAATGTGCCATAAAATTGCATTATTTTTACTTTTTATATTAAACTGTCCGGAATCGTTATTCCATTTTACATAGAATCTCAAAGTGCATCTTTTGAAAGGCTCAAACTTATATTAAATTTAAACTTATTTTCCAAATTTTATTGTAAAGTCAATTAGAACTAGTGTTATTTCGATTCTTGGAATAGGAATAGGAATAGAATCGAAATGAAGGAAATTTGATAAAAAGAATTGGAATA
>JAQIVF010000052.1:0-43603 GCA_034698365.1 Steganacarus magnus
GACAGACAGACAGACAGACAGACATCCCAAATCCAATAGCTCATTGATTTCATAGAAATACAAAGTGAGCTAAAAATCCAAGAGTGGAACACATAAGATGGCACATTGTTAGTCAAGAGAGCCGTAAATGTTATTTTTTTAAGTTTGAAACAATCTATTATTTCATTGAGTGTTTGATCAAAAGAGTAGCTTAATCGATACATTTTTATTATTAATATTAATTCACACAAGTAATCGCTAAACTATAAAACTATTTCTACTTTACTTTCGCATAATGCTATATGAAAAATATGGAGGGGGAGGGAGAGGGACAGAATGACGGATTTGACAATTTCTGTCTGTCCATCCGTCCTCGAGTCTGTCCGCAATGCTTATCATAATAGTTTATCACTTCTATGCTATATCTTAATACTTTATAACATACAACATGCAACTTAAAAGACTGAATAGTCGTCACGTGACGAATATTATTAAAGTAACAAAGCTCTAATTTATAATGATTAATATCCTTTATTACATGATCCTAACAAAGATGTAAGTCACCAAAAATAAAAAGTTCTGTATTTTGAAACCATTATTATTTTCTGTGAGTTTGCAAAACCATTATACATTTTATAAAATATGTGAAATATCCAATGATTTTTCACGAATTTGAGGTCCGTCCGAGAACTCATTCGAATTTAACAATAAAATTTATTGAAATTTGAATTAAAAAAAGCAAAAATAGTATTAAAGCATTTAAATTAATAATTAGCAAAATATGGCATTTATAAACACCCATAAAATCGCTCCTAATCATCCATTTCGTGCATATCTTATAATTATATGCTTTTAATTGACGAAATAAAATTGTAGCAAATGCTATCATTTTGGAGCTCTAATAATTTGAATTAAAATCTCCAAATAAAATTCTTATTTAGTCTGGTAATCATTTTGCGGAAAACATGCTATATATGATGGGGGATTATTTGAATAATTTTGTGCCTGTTGTTGTTGTTGCGGATTTTGATAACCAATAACAGTTGTCGGATACATCGGAATCACAGTTTGCGGCATTGGCTGCGCTGTCTGTATAGTGACCATCGGATACTCACCCAATTGTGTTCCCACTTGTTTCAGGTCTCTATAGAACATAAACGCCAGTGTAGTTATACCGACGCTAATCAATAGTGAGAAGAAATTTTTGAATGAGACCATAAACAGGATAATATTGAGTATTGTTTTGATTGACTTTATTATGGCGTATGTCAGCGTTAGACATCGATTTTCTTTGTAAGCGCCAATTAATCCGAAAAATTGGATAACTATTACTAACAGTGCAACAAATCTTACATACGCTTTAATTCCATTCTGTTAAAGAGATTTTATTTGTTTTTAGATCCATTTAGATTTTTTGTTTAATTTTTAAAATTAAATTCAAAATATAATTAGTTTCTAAAATTTTTATTAAATAAATTATCTTCTTTGCAACTTTTATATTATAATTAATTGTGGAGAAAAATTTAAAAGTGAGGTGATTTATTTCTGATTCTGTTTTCACTGAACTATAAGACTTCAATTAACTTTAAAAAGGCTAAAAAGTATTCTCAACCGAATAAGTGCTACTAAACGTGAATGATCTAGAATAGGCATGAAAAAACTTTGAAAAAGACAGTCCTGTCCTGTCCTGGAATTTAATACCTATTGTACCGTTCCGTCCCGTCCTGTTTGAAGAAAGTTTTTTACCCGTCCTGTCCTGTCCTGAAAAATTTTTATTTATTTTTCAAGTACAAAATTTTTCGTATTTATTTATTTGTTAACCAAAGAAATTTTATTATTTATAAAACACGATCTGTAAAAATAATATTTTATCAGATTATTCGGACACAAAAAAATTTTTTTTTTATCTGTAAACGTAATTTTATCCATAGAATATGAACAATTATAAACTTTCAGGATTTTTAAAATTTATTTTACAATCCTGTCCTGTCCTGGTTTTTAAAGTTATTATCCCGTCCCGACCAATCCTGCCGAAAAACACAAAATCCTGATCCTATCCCGTCCTGTCCTGATATTTTTTTCATGCCTAATCTAGAATAACATCTATATTGCTGTTCACATATACTTCTAATATACTTATAGACAGACTTCTGTACAATTACTCTAAAAAAATAACCCAACAAATATAAAACACACAGCATCCTTAATTTAATAAATTACCTTAACATCGATAGGATCCTTACCATCCAAATTATCGTCAAATTTATATTCCTTATACACATAATGGGCGAAATAATCAGAATTAAGTAATACTATCATCATTAAGAAGATGTATACTAAGCAAAACGCGAATAAAACCCATTTTTTAGTTTTAAAACTCTGTGTGTCGCGTATATCTGTCATGATTTTTGTAGTGATATTATTTTAACACGTTTGGCGCTTCTGTGGCGCGCATACAACACAGTGTGTAACACAAAATGAAATTGTCTTCTTTGATGTCAGTTGTATTAGTCACTAGTATTGCGTAACGTCCTTCAGACATGACGGAGACTTAGTCTCTGCTATCTCAACGATGATATTAAGCACAGACGCGCACAAACGTAGCGAAAAGAGAACAAAACATTAAAGTTATTGATAATGATGAGGTTAGGCTCTAGCTTACTGAAGCTAGCTTAAGCTCGCTCAAGCTCAATGCAAGCTCGACAGAACATTTAGAGCTTATAAGACCAGCTCAAAACTCAGACATTTTGAGTTTAAGCTCAGTAAATTAAAGCTTAAGCTCATATTCTTTAACTTACCGAGTTTAGGTAAATTATTTTAATTTAAGTGCAGAATAGTTTCATAATATTTTTGGGTATTGCACACTTAAATACAATATTTTTGAATATAATACATTGTGATTTGGCATAAAATACATTTAAAACTAACGATTTATAAAATTTTATGCACACATAATTAAAAATCGAATTTTAATTTTAAATCGAAATGTGGTTAATTTATTGAAAAATTATATTTTAATCAATATTTAATATAAAAATAATTATCATAAATCAACTATATCTTAAAATGAAAATAAAATATTTATGATTTTAAAAATAATTTTTAAATTAAGCTCAAAGCTCAAGCTCAGTGAAATGAAAATAAGCTCAAGCTCAAGAAACATTTTATTTGAACTTAATCTCAGGAAATAAAGCTCAAGATCGCTATAATTTAGCTTATTCTCATCATTAATTATTGACAAACATATAGTAATACAGTCTGACCCCGATTATGGCAACTCGTTGGTGCATCCGAAAACTTTTGCCATAATCGAAGTTTGCTATAAACCGGATAAGTACAAGTGGCCTACGGGTAAAATCTGTCTGAAAATTTGTACTAGCACATATATCTCATATATGATTATGTGCATTTCGTTTAATTTTAAATGCATGTTCTTATTAAATTTAATCTTTAAATAAGTTTTTCACTTTTTAAAAGGACTGAATAGCTCATTTTTTTATTTTTTCATAATAAAGCTATAATTTTTACATAGTTTTGAATTGGAACCATCTGAACTTCACTTTTAACTAAAATATGAATGTTTGGTGCATAATGGAAGATAGTTTCTTATTAGCACAAGTATGTGAAGGCTAAAAGGTCATAAAATCTTGCTATAATTGAGGTACTGTTTTAGGTATTGGTGCTCTTTTTATTAGTTGCCATAATCGAGGAATTGCTATAATACGAGTTGCCATAATCCGAAAATTTTAGCATTATTAACATAGCAAAAATTTCTGTGCATTAGAAATTCATTGCCATAATCGAATTTTGCTATAATCCGGTGTGCCATAATCGGGGTCAGACTGTATTTATAAATTTTGTGAATGTGCCAACAAAATTCGTTTAGTATTACAAAAATTTTCTATCGAAATACTCTCGTTATCCAATAAAGAAAAAGAGTTATAAATTAAGCGCATATAAAAATAGTGTATAATATCATAAGATTATTCCTAATGATAACGAATAATAAATGAATAATATGTCATTATTTATCTCATAAATAAAAATCAATATATTTTATTTACAGATATTGTATAATACAAACTCAAGTATAAGCAATAAATTTTTATACTCCTTTTATTCAAAATAATGCATAACTTTCAGACATGTAGTGCAGCACTGAACTCACAAAAATGAGTTCGAGTCTAAAACAAGTTTAGTCATGTTTATTAAGTTTTGTAGAAAGTTTAAAGCGATTACCGTAATATTTAATAAATATGTATGTGAACTACTTATACTTATTGACACGTTATTCTATTCAAAAAATTAAATTACATAATTTAATCAATAATCAATAATGAACCTTACGGTACCATAAGTTATACAGTATAGTTGTCATATAAATATATTTAGCACTGAAAACCTTCTACCTTCAAACAAAAAGTTTGCAGGCAATGTTTACGAGAAATACTCTTTCAAAATATTTAAAATAAACGTTTATAGATGATAGATATTGTAATTTATTTTTATCGTGCTATGATTACAAGGTTATAAACCCGACATTTCCATAGAAATATGAAAAAAATTAATTCTAGTTGATTGTAATGACATTCCCATAGTAATAATGAGAATTATGAATCTACAAATATGTGCAAACAAAAACGAAGTTTACGCTTTAAGAAACATTAAGTTTACGTATAAAAAGTTTACAAGAAAGTTTCTCCAATTCATTCCCGGAAAAGATAAACTTTGCCAATTATACTAATTACACAACTTTTTTTGAATATAACCATTGTCTAAATATATGTCTAAGTGTGCTATAATTTAAGGTTTTATCATTCTTCAAATTTCATATAATTATGTTTATATATATACATACGTTAAATTATTTCAATTATCGCGCTTTCATTCATATACTTTTTACAGATGCCATCAAGCAATCAACACAATTAAATTAAATGCAATGCTAAAAAATAAATAATTACCTTAACTTCGACACCACTCGGATATTTAACCTTAAATGAATTGAATATATAATAAATATTTGCAATGATTGCACACACATTTATCGATAATGTTTACCTCAACAGTGTTTAGCGGCACAGTGTCCACCACATCGGGCACCACATTGTGTTCCTCCATATTGCGTCTCAATCCGATTGCGCTCACAAATGCTCGAATTACGGGTCGAGACAACGCACTGCAATGTTAATTATCGATATAATTAACGGTTGATATGAAGCAGTATCAAAAAAAAAGATACGTTTTAACACTTAAACAAACTGATGTGTGTGTTCAATAAATACGTTTCAAATTTTTACATCATTTCTAAATGATTAACGCATAAAATGTTTACCGTTTAGTGCTATTCGTGTTATATTTTCTATATATATATATATAACCAAAATATACTTATAACTTTAATTTTAAATAATCATTATATTTTTACTAAAAAACAATCATTTATATAGAATGACGTTATATATATTTATAATAAAAAATAAATAATATTTGTAAAACCATTTAAAGAGAGGAACACGTGATTACTCGCATACCAATCAAAGTATAAGCCAAACCAGTGAGGAGTGACTTAACATTTAATAGTTGATCGAAAAATGAAAGCATAAATGCAATTTCAAAACTATAGTATGACTTTCATACAGACCTTTGTTTCGCTTTATTGCATAGTATTGTTTTCGGTACGAACTTCGATGATATCGCGCTCTGAACGCATACACGCGTCAAATAATTGATTAACATTTCGGAATCGATTGGAAAACTTGATATTTGTGTCACAATATTCTAAATATATTTAGAATAATTCACTGTATTATTAGAGTTACTATTAAAGTTTAGTAACAAATAACGTGTTATAATTAGAAATATGAAATGTACCCCAAATGATACGATTACCACATTGTTTCGCATTCGCCTAAACTCATCTTAAAGCGGCTTATTGTACTTTTTATGTTAACGCATGTGTGTACACACACAACAGAAAAAAGCCCAGTTTTAAACAATCAAACAATTTAAATCAACAATTCTGAAACAATAAACATTTTTAGGTACATTACCAGAAAACATTGAAATTTCGATTGATTTTTTTTAAAAAAAAGTATGTTAATCATGAATTTCAAACTTTCCCATAGTCTAAATAATTTGACTTAGGTTTAGCGTGACCAACCCTCCCGGTTTTACCTGGAGTCTCCCGGAATTGATAGTTTTCTTAAGGCTCCCTTAAGTTTTCTTAATGTCAGATTTTACAAATAGCATTAAAAATTGTCACTAAATTTTTATAAATTTTCATAGACCCACAAAATTTTCAAAAGTTCATAAAGTTTTTCGTTTAAAATAACTATGATTGTATCAATATATAAACCATAAAGTATATTTTAGGTAAATTTGCGTAAAGAATATTTTAAAGAAATTCTGTACTATCCATTGAAATTTGAATGTAAAAACAGCATTTTGCGGGAATTTCGGGCGGAAGCGGCAGACAAGGTAATTTTATCTGCGAAGGAAGGGACCAGTGGGAATTAACTCCAATATCTGCGGGAGGGAGTGGGAGTGAAACAATGTATAATTTTCTTGAAGGAAGGCCTCCCTCTGCATCTAGAATATGCATAATGATAACTAAGTATGTGAAAAATTGGGAAATATCCGGTTTCAATTTATGATTTCCTGGAGAATAATAGTGAAGAAATTAACTTCCTTAAATTAAAATTAAGTTTCCATTTTCCTATTTTTGATGTTTCTTCTGTATTAAGTCCCGGTATAAAGAAAATTTGCTGTATTTTATCTGGTCTCTGGGCAATTTGAATGTCAAAATTTGTACTACTATTTAAATATGTTCTTAATATAAAATTTTTTTGAGATAATAAGCATCATACACTTCAATTTAACTTATTTTTGTCAAATTAACGCAAGAAATAATAAAATCCACTTTATATGATTTTCGTTATGTTTCCCGAATAATGTCCTATTTTTGCACCTCGTTTGTCCCGCTTCCCACCCGTTTTGGCTTTTTGAAGTCCCGGTTTTTCCCATCCTTACTGATGTTAACTTTAATTAACTGAAATTCCTATAAAATTTGAAAGACTAGATTTGACACTTGAATACTGTATAAATAGTGGAACGGATTCCCTTGATTATATAGACCTGAACATATAATCTTAATATAATAATACATTTTAATTACGCAAAATAAATTGGATAAGCTTAAGTGAAATGAAAACAAATTTATCATATAATCTATATATAACTTTTAGATAAATGTTTATCATTAGACATGTTAATCTTTTGAAAAAATCAGACAGTTGTTCTAGAGCTGCTAACCTGACCCTTAACAGATCCGTAACAGTTCAAACCCGACCCAAAAATATTTTTTATTTTTCACCAAAAATTATTCATCCTAAATTTTTTTAATTAAAAATAAAACTTAAATATAATATAAATATATTGTAATTCAACTATAATTAATCAAGTAACGAATAAAGTAGTAATTTGATAAATTTAAAATTCTTAGCTCTCTATATAGAGAGAACGAGCTATGGATTTGACAAAGTCTGTCTGTCCGGATGTACACAGCCCTCTTAAGTCCAAGAAGTCTGCCACTTACATGCTATATCTTAATACTTTATAGCATGTGTGATACATCTTATCATTCTGAATAGCCGTCACGTTATAACATTTGTGAGCAACAATCATTAAAACCTTTTTTTAGATGATCCTAACAATACATATTTAAGTCACATAAGATAGTGAGCTCTATTATGAATGTTCAATTCTTGTTTTATATAATTTATGTACATTTTTGTTAAAAACTGATATATTATTAAATCGGTTTTTTCTTTAAAATTTTAAAACTTGAATGGGCCAGACATTTGACTTTATAAGAACGACCCGACATACTTTACCTGCGGGTAAACCAAATTTCTTATACTCGTTTAGTAGTATGCTTATCATGAAAAACATGTGATTTAGCTTACTTTCTAATCGCTATCTGCGATCGCTCACTCATGTGCTTTACTTTAGTTAAGTTATAAACAATTTTGCTTTATTAAAGTCAGAGTATAACTTTGGACACAAGCAGAGAGACCGTCGGCTATTGTTAAGTCTATAATCTTGACTTCTCTAAGAAAAAGTAAGTTAAAACATGCAATTTTTATATAATAGTGAAGTAGTGTACAAAATACTAGTGTACGAGTATTTATAATTTCACAGTCATTAAGTGAGATTCGGTGTAACCGCGTCAAGGCTAAGGTGTAACCGTGTGCTACCTTTTCGATAATCTTCCTAAAATAATCGTTAATTTTTAGCTTACTTATCAGAAAAGAGAGCTTAAGGATTTGATAATGCAATGAACTTAAAACTAAATCCATATTTTGATTTGAATGAAACAAGCAATTTAAACTTTACTGTTATTACATTTTTTACTCGAGATTTAATTAAAGAACCAAAATGACGGATAATTGTAATTTTCATATCAAAAATAATTCTTAGAGATGAGTGTAAAGTAGAATCTTATAGAATCGAATAACGCGTATTATAATACAAGCAATGCACTTACAGTATAAGACCCTTATTTAAGACTCGCATTGATTTGCGCACATAATTGATGTATTTTGGTACTGACGTCAACAGCAGACCATTCAGACCATTGACTTTTAATGCGATATTAATTTAGTGTAAAATATCATAACACTATAATCGCAATCAATGCCATTATTATCGAAATACGAGATCAAATCGTTGTCATTAATGATGCAATCAAATAAATAAACTAATAATGATTATAATGAAGTGACCATAGATTTGTGTATAAATTAATCATAAATAGATATAAATTTAGTTTTTTTGTGTCACATATTATTGCAAGTGATATTGCATTTGTTATTTCATAGATCATATAATCATATATAATAGTATCATATATATGATATATAATACAGTACATACATATACATACACATCTGTATATATCGCATATAAATATATATTTATTAGTTTAATTAATATAAATATCTATAATATTTTGATATAATTGAATGGTGTGATGAGTGTTAATCACAATCACGAAATCAAGTGGTTATGTAAGCGATGTACTTATTCTAATTATCCCAAAGCGAAGAAGTGTACGATGTGTGCGGACATGAGGCCATTGCAGCGCCATATCATCATCGATAGTGAAAGCGAACAAACCAATTCTCCAGACATATATAAAGTAATATATATAGATATATGATTTATAATTTATAATATATGCATAATAGTGGTATAATTGTAATTGTAATTGTGTTTTAGATGGCATTGAAAGACGACCGCAACGAAAAGGTGTCGAAGAAGTGGACGTGTTTGATATGCACTTTTCTCAATTACCCGAAATCACTGAAATGTACGCAATGTCTAACACCCAAAAAGAGTGGTCGCATATCTCCTTCATCCGCATCTCAATCAGTAAATACGAATGATGTGAGTTGTGAGACAGTAGTGAATGCAAACACTAATACAAACATCACAAACACCAATACAAACACAACGGTGAGCACAGAGAAAGATCGATCGGAGTTTGATAAAGACAGCTATTATAATGATCGGAACCGATCGGAAACACTTCCGCTCACAAATGGGTTTAAGTGGTCATGTATTGCTTGCACTTACGACAACTGGGAAGCATCGAAAAAATGTATATTATGTTCAACTCCGAGAAATTTAGAATCTAATAATGAAAGACAGCAATCATTAACGTGTTCTGAGTTAGCAGCTGAGGAGAGACGACACACACCATCACCTCCAGGAGCTGCTAAAGTAATCACAAACACTAATACAATAATCAGTTCGACTAAATTCAATAATCAAAATAATCTAAAGAATCAAAACAATTTAAACGGTCAAAACAGTGATATAACAGCAGCTGCACATCTCAACTATATTACTGATGACAGATGTAATGATCTCTACGACATTCTTATAGCAAACACATCACAACCCATAGCAAAGCGCGCGCCATCAGATGTTAGTCGCTATTTAACCAATGAAATTAGAAGATCTATTGTCACTTCACTCAAACAACGCAAAGGAGAATTTCCCTGTTATTTTGTTAACGAATTCGTCACTTTTGCTTTACCAGCTGAAGTTGAAGATTTACCAACTCATATACAGGAGCGTCTTTTTGATGAATATTTAGATCGTGACGTACAGAAAGGTTAGTATTGTCACTGTTGTTGTTTTACACTCAATACATTCCCAGTTACCGTACATTTCCACAGTTACCGTAATGTATAACTCTAGTTAGTAATAAGATCTTATTACTAAATATTATAGTAATTAACGTAATTATTGCATTTAAATCTCTATAAACAAAAATTTTCGTATTCCCATAGTGATCACAATTTTAACTCACGTTCTAAATAGAGTTGTCATGTTTATCTGTTTATATTCAAGTTCGTTGTAAACTTAAAAATTTCACTTAAATTAAACTTTAATTTTTACTAAACAATGATAAAATAACTCATAATCATAACCCATAGGCTTTGGATTTAGTTTGAAAAAATCTGAGCTCAACTATCATACTTTTTTATGATTCAGACTTTAATAAAACCACTTAATGTTATGTTATTCGAGTTTAAGTTATATTAAAATATTATCCCAAAAGACGATCTATTTTTATCATATTTGTAAACAATGATTCAATAGGTTTTTTATTTGTCAACAATGATAAAACAATTTATAATGATGTCAGAAAGAAAGAATGACCCCTTAGTTAATATAAAGACATATAAAGACAATCTCAATATAATTTATAATCTGTTAATGATCTTTACAATGACTGTAATTATTTTTACTTTAAATTTACAATTTTCAGAACTGGAGGAAGAGTGTCCAATAATAAATTGGAACATAGAACTGACAGAACGATTAGGCTCTCGGTTATACGCACTTTGGAATCGCTCGACCGGTGATTGCCTTTTGGATTCAGTATTGCAGGCAACGTGGGGTATCTTCGATCGCGACAATATTCTGCGCAAAGCATTGGGTGATAGTCTTAGCGAAGGGAGTTCTGTTTTGTTTCCTCGATTTAAAGAAGCGGAAACACTTCAAGCCAATATGTTACACTTCACGTTAGATGACGATCAATGGCAAGAAGATTGGGCTGTGATCTTATCATTAGCGACACAACCGGGACAAAGTCTTGAGCAAATTCACATTTTCACTTTAGCACATATACTTCGTCGACCTATTATTGTATACGCGATCAGAATTGTTAAAAGTTTTAGAGGCGAGACATTGGGTTACGCTGGATATGAAGGCATTTATTTGCCTTTACTGTGGGAACCGAGTTTCTGTTGGAAATCTCCGATTGCTTTGGGTTACACTCGCGGACACTTTTCGGCTTTGGTGCCTATTGAACCTGAATCGTCAGACGAACATATCGGCGCTGGAGCTAATTTCAGATCTAATGATGACAATGAAGTCATATTTTTACCATTAGTTACATCTGAACAGCAATTATTACCGCTTCATTTTCTTGGTCAAAATGAACTCGGAAGGGAGGAAGAAATTATGAGACAATGGCTCGACTGTTGCGTAACCACTGGTGGCATTCTTGTTGCTAAACAGAAGATTCCTAGAAAACCCATTCTTGTGGCGCAAATGATGGATGAATGGCTTGATTTCTACCGTAATTTATCGCGAACTGGTTTACCTCTCAGCGTTCAAAATAATGTCACACAAGATTATTCAAGCGATGCTGATTCTGATCAGGATGTATAAAGATATGCGTCCGTCCATCGATTCAGTACTTATATTATTACTACATATTACAAACATTTCAAAAAAGTAGGCAATTAGTGTGATCGCAATAATACTTCTCTTTAGTCTCATCAACAGTGAAAACGTGTATTAAAAAATACAATAATTAAAGATATATTGAATTATTTTATAATTAATGCCTTTAAATTTGTTGTTAATTTGTTCTCACCAACAGTAGATCTGCCGAAATACTATAGTTAAATATGAGCTTATAAATAACATATATTTTTTTAAAAAAAGAGCTTTTCTAATATCTCGAAGATATTATTTATCATAAAACCTTTTATGTTCATACGGTTACCTTTGGAAAATGGTGATCTAAATCTTTTTGATATTGTATTAAAAATATCAATTTTTATATAATAGAATTATCCTCTATTATGAAAAATTCACAATTTTTACAAAGTTTTGTTATTTAATTTTTTTCGTTATAAAATATACACATAGTTGACTTAAAAACAATAAATTATAAAAAGCATGCATTTTTGATATGACTCGGTATGACTAGCAAAAAAATCATCTCAATTTTTCACTAATTTAGTTTTCTCACTATTATATTAATGATAGTTTAAAGGAACTTTTAGACATTTGAACGGCTCATTAAGTTACTATCTGTCTCAAACATAATTGATGGTCCCTAATATCACTCCATCCGCCATTAGGTTTTGGCTGTTTCAATACTTTTTTATTTCCCTTTTGTAACGATATTTCGGAAGGAAATAAGTAATCTTTTGAAGATTGAAACATATTCTGCAGTTTGTTGACAATTTCGTTACTGTTACAATCTCTTCCTTTATGATGGACTCCACATTCACCCGTATGAAACACTCTACAAATAAATTAAATAACAAAAAATTAATAATTTGCTGAAATAAGATCTGTCTACAACTTTAAAATTTAAACGAGTATGAATTAAGTAATAGATTTAAAAAATTTCTACCGTAATTAAGTTACAATCATTTACAATAGATTTGTAAGCGCTCTTTCCCAATATATTTGTAATGTAAACAATAATTTATTATAATTTTACAATTTAAAATTGACAGCTACTACTTTAGTGAATACAATTGGAAAAACACTATAAAAGTATAAACATCAAAGTTTCCCGATTTTCATCAAATTAGTGAATTTTGCGTAACATACCTCGGAGATGATACAACTATAGTAGTTAAAGGGGACGATAAACATTTTTCACTAATCCATTGTAGAGACCAGTCCCAGTTGTAGTCGTCGTAAGTACAGAACATGTTTGAACACGATTTTATCGAATGCCATAAACTCCTAAAACAATCATTTTTTGTTATATCAATTATGAATAAACAAAACATTTGTTTCACCTGTCAATTAAGAAACCCATATTATGTTTACTGGAAAACCATTTGGTTATTTCTATTTTATTGCCATTTGTTTCGAAATTTGGAGATTTAGCATATGTTCCCAATGTTATAATATCACATTTTGCGCAGTGTCTGTAAATTTGGTTTACCAAAAAAACAGCAAAATTTTACATATATTAGACCAAAAAACATTTTCTATTTTATATTAGGATATAGTGATAATATCGAAAACTAATATTAATTATAATACCGAAAACTTTAAAACATGCGTTAAAACTATTTTCGGTAAAAAAGCCAAGGAAAATAAATCGGAAATAAACGACAAATTTTTCGAAAAAATCTAAAGTATAATATTTAAAGCATATCAAAAATTGTTATTTACTGTCGACGAAATCGATCCATTTTTCGTAACATATATAGAGTGTCGGGTGAAAAATAATGATCCTCTTCGACAAACATAAAATATCCGGAATGGTTTCGAGTGGTGCGCAGTCTATCCATAACGTGATTAATTTTCCACCACCAATGGTGCTTCGTTTGAGTGTACTTCGCTTCTCTATAGTGACCGTACGAATCACTATGTTCTGCGTTAATACACTTCAGTTTAATCGCGCTTTAAATGATGAAAAATCAATAAAATTTACAACAAAAAATATCGCATAAAATAATTCTTACTCGGCTTTACTAATATCACGCGGACAATCGTTCGCTGAATCGGAAGGAAATGTGTTGTTAAACAATTGCTGTGAATATGGATAGAAAATTTGTATGACCTGTCAAACAATTTTTATTTAAAAATTTTATTAAAATCATCCATTATTTCCTTAATAAATATAATTTTTGATGAACTTTAAATTCTTTCACAGTTAGAAACTAGAAGAATCTTAAGGTTCTATTTTTAGTACGGTATGCATCATTTGGGTCTATATATGTATAATGTTCGCAGCAATGTTAAAATACTATTTTCAATAAATAAGCAAATTTGCATATTTTAATGCTCTTTTCACTTAACAACATTAAAATACTTAAAGCACATAAAAGCACTTAATTTAGCAGCAAAAGAGTGTATTGCTTTCGGGTTCCAACTGATAACCTCCAAGATATACAGTAGTTTGTTGAGTACTCTAACCAGTGGGCCATACCGTACAACACTTAATTAATAACTTAGTTAATAGTTATTTTTGCACTTTTGGACATTTTGTGAAATTCTTACATCTTAGAGTTGTGCATAATAATACCTAATATTTGTAGTGATGTCTAAATTAATAGCTTTGTTATTCTCATTTACTAGCATACATGAAATACTATCATTTAATTCATTTTACAGTATATTAGAGCAGAAAATTTATGATCGTCTGACATAACAATATTTAATTTCAAATCGTTATTTGACACTTACTTTACAAAATCGAATCGATTTCACAATTGAATTGATTTGAGCGTCGAAAAAGTCGTGACTAATTATTAACAATACATTACTAATAAATTTAGTGTTGTTCAGAGATTCGATCAAATTAGCGAAATACTGAACTCTTCGATGGACCTGAACAACGATAACAATATCGTTATCAGTGATCGGACCATAAATATCCGCATTCAAAACCAATTGGTTTGCATTCATTTCGTTCACTTTCGACATAATTTCGCTCATATTCAGTGCATTATGAACTGTTGTCTGTCTATACTCGAAATGTTTCGCTTTAACGCTTCCCGAAATATTTACTGATTTATTAGTATTGATATCATAATCAGTTAATTTAATATAAAGCCAAACGAATGTCACTATAATTACGATCACAAATGATTTAAATACAACGAACTTTTTATTTTTGGTGTAAATAATTCTAAAACACATTTTTATAAATTTTAACATATTTGCGCGTAAATAGTAATAAAATAAATATTACATCTCTAATAATAAAAAAATTCTAATCTAAATAACTTTATTTGAAATTAGTAAATAAATAAATAACTGATGCATTAAATTGAAAGTTAGTGTAAACTAATTTGCGATGCATTTTCGTACGAATGCTTTGCACGCATCCATCAAACTATAGTATCAAAAATAATATCTGTTTGTTGTAAACATATCATTAATAGTAAGTCATAAATACATATTTTCATAAAATATAAAATATTAGTTTTATTTGATGTTAAGTATAGTATAGTATAAATATTGAATAATAATTCACCTTAAATGTGTTTATGCGTGAAAAACAAATAAATGCACATGTATTGTATGTAAAATACATTTAAAACATATTTTTGTTTTACCATGTGTTCAATATCTACAGCTGCAAAGTTACAGTCTGTGAATTAACTATATACAGTAACAGTAAGTTAAAGATGAAATTTTAGGCTCAGTCTAAAATTTTTCAATAGGCTCTACGCTGACAAAATTAATTTTATCGTAGGCTGTTACAGTAGGCTTAAGCTGAAAAAAACTGTAGGCTTAGGCTCTTAGGCTATACCCTCAGCCTAAGAGCCTAAAACCTTAGGCTTTGACAAAAAATTATTTCAAATAACATTATAATTCTCATAAAACTTCATTCAATTAATATATATTTTTCAAAAAATTATTTTTTGGAGCCTAAAGGTTAGCCCGCCTAATGTATGTATGTAGGCTCCTAAAATATGAAGAGCCTTAGGCTTAGGCTCAAGCCTAGAGCCTATGAAAAAATATAGGCTTAGGCCCGGCCTACAGCCTAAGCCTAAGGTTAGGCGGACTATATCTTTCATCTCTACAGTAAGTTAGTCGATGTCTATAACTTTATAATAGGTTCAAAGCCCGTTCCTAAACTTTAACTTTATTTTTATTCTTTAATATCTATATTATGTCACAACATGTTCACTTTATAAAATTTTATGATCTTTAAATCTATTTTCGTGTTTTAATTTATTGCAATCTAATTTCCCGCTGTTTAGTAGTTCAATCTAATCAGTTTACAAACGTTCAGAGAAAAACTAATTTAAAAATTCGTAGCAAATCTAAAATTAATATCTATATTATTTTTAATACGAATATTTATATATTAACTCCGAATTAACAATTTTATAAGTATTAAGTTATTACTATATCTACGAATGAACGATATCTACCACTATTACTTTTTTCGGACATATGTCTACCACTATAACAGATTTTGACAAAAAATGTTGAATAAAAAATGTTCACTCAACATGATGCTAAAAGGCTCAACAGCAAAGGCTTTATCCAAAAATCCGAAATCCTTTAAAACTCGAAAACTCCAGTTTGAAAAAAATGGAAATTTCCCGAAAATTTTATCAATAAACTCGCATTGATTCAGCCTCAAAAATACTCCATTTTGCTGAATAAAGGTGTGCACAACTACTTAACATCTAAGCTTACCAGTGTTTACGGCCAAAATCTCGAGAGTAATGATAATGTATTTTTTAGATTTGATTACTACTAAATTATCAACAGACTGATCATTTAAATTGAATGAGGCGTAATGAAATGGGTGTAATTAGCAAAGAGAACACTTTATAATAAGGTTCGCCCAACACCTATGTAAGTTTATATGCTTATCGAATAAACTAATTTTTGATACTAGTGGTAAGAAAATGAGATGCTCTTTGAGACGCCTAAAAACTTTTCTAAGTTATATATCTAAAATTCATATGACACGCATTTTAAATGTGATTTGAAAAATTTATTATTCATGTTTGACTTTTTTTATTACAAATATTTATGATATAATGAGAGTATTTTATTAATATACAGTATAGAGTAAACAATTGAATAAAAAACGAACTAATATTATAAAATATTTCGAGCATAAAAATCACATAAAACGTGTGAAATACTCATTAAAAAGCTTCAAAATAAGAAAGAAAATGATACAATAGATTATTAAATTAGACAAAAATGATAAATAACACGATCGCTAAATTTGTTATTTCATATTTCTATTTCAACTAGAATTCACAATAAAATACAAATGAAATAATTAGGTTAATGCTAAATATTACTAAATTATAAGAAATATGACTTAAAATCCTCAAAGTTGAGCAAAGCGTCAAACTTATAATTTCAATGAATTCGTATGAACTCTTCAAGACATAACGGTATTTCTCCGATATATCTTATTTGTCGATCGACGATAATTCTTGCTGCCAAACATTTTAATGTTATAAATTTAAGAGGATTTATTGTGCATTCTCTTATGGAAGAAAGGATTTTATGCGCTTGACTGCCGGTAACATTGCGTCTATCGATATGCGCGCCATAGTTAAGTAAATGGTTAACTACATCCATGTTGAAGTTACCGCGAGTGCATGCTATGTGTAAAGCTGTCGAACCACTCATGTTAATGGCGTCAACATTAAAATCACAATCTAACAAAAGTTTACAAACTCTTGCGTCTGGAAATATAATGGTATGCGGATCTTCAACAAACCTGCAAATTCATTAATAGATTTAAAACTAATTAATTAATCCTAATATTAACATTGTAATGATGTATGATTACGTGTTAGATTTCATGGTATTTGTCTTGGAAACCACTAAATGAAGCAAACTATCGCCATACGAATTTCGCGGATTCATCTTATGAATAGAATTTAATAAATTTTTGGTATCTTCGTATTGTTCGCCTGTCTTTCGTATTACATTCAATACATAAAATAAATGAGTCAACACTTTCAAAATTTTGTCAAAGTTGTCCTGTTGTCGCTTAAAAATTGGCCGAATATTTAATAATTTCATGGAAGAAGGAAACTCCTTAATAAGCAATTTCACAGTCTCTAAAACATCGTCAAATTTTAATTCTTCGCGCAGGAAACCATTTGAGATTTTTTCGTACAAATCCAAATAAAGTCTGACCAATGCCTGCGCTGCGAAACACGCTTCGCTGTGTAGCAAACTATCTTTTTGAATTCGCAGATCAAGAGCGTATCGCCAAAGATCAATGCATCTTTGGTATTGCAAGCCATCGGCATATGCAGCGCCTCTAAACATTAAACGAAATATCATATCTTTATGAAGTGAGCCTAAAATTCGTTCGCATATGATTAATGATTGAATTCGCATCGCATCTAAATCTAATGATAAGTTATCTAATTCTTCAAACGTTTGAAATTCTACGGCATTTAAATACGCGGGTTTTGGCGGAATTAACTTTCGTTTGAGTAAAACATTATTATCTTTGTATCTTATGTTTAAAGCTGTTCGCCAATTCTGCAGCGCAGCCCGAAGATCGTAATGTTCGTCGAGAAATGTGGAACCCATTAATTCGTGCGCTTCAGCGATGCGAGTGCGCGAATAACTGCGATGTTGAATGAGATGGTCAAATATTTGTGTGGCGCCCTTCAGGCACGCCGTTTGAAGAGCGTCGTCACCGTATCTGCTTTTGATCATCGGATCAGCTCCGTGTTCTAACAGTAACTTAGTTGTCTCGAAACGGTGCTCTTGTATTGCATAATGCAATGCTGTTTTGAACTGAATATCTTGTGCATTCACGTCAGCGCCGTGTTTTAGAAGAAATTCGCAGAGAGGAACGCTTTGCACTGAATTGATTAAACAAGTGCCGCCATTATAATTAGGCTTCAAAATATCTGCACCGTTTTCCACGAGATGTGTTACGATTTCGAGATGAGTCATGAAACACGCCGATCGAACTGGTGTCGAACCCGTATCGGACACACTATTAACATTTGCTCCGTGTTTGATCAAACACGTAACCACAGCTATTTTGCCAGCAACTGATGCGCACCAAAGCGGTGTCACGTAATGAATTGATCGATCGTCAGGAACTTCGTAAACTCCTTTTTGTTCGACATTCGACTGGCACTGTTCGATCAAATACTCCACTATTTCGACATTTCCTTTCTTGCACGCGACAAACAGTGGCGCACATCCCTCTTTCACTCGGCTAACGATTTCTTTTCGCTCATCTTTTGTTAATCTTTCGAGTTTATTGCGAATAGAGTATGACAATCGAGCTCCGGGTGCTGTTAATTGTTAATTAGTTTTGTTAAATCATTAAAAAAAGAACAATAGACAATCACATTACTCTAACGTATGATAACAAAAACACAATATTTCCTCGTAATAATTAATAATTTTTTTATTAAATTTGTGCAAATTTTTTCATTTATAATTCTACAGTAAAATATAAATAAATTTTTCCGTTCAATAATTCAACAACAATCTAATAAATTAAATTATAAAATTAGAGGATTACTACATATACTAGTTATCTCTATCTCTAACATTACAATATTTCAGTTTAAGAACCTTAAAACGTAAATCACACCCACAAACAAAGCAAAGATCATAAGTACATAAAGTGGTAATGAAGTCTATTATGCAATTAGTGTTCGCGTAAAATATGGCAAATCTTAAAATGACTGTTAATTTAATATTGTGTTTATGAACGCAAGTTAACCTAATACTGTCGAATAATTTTTGTAGCATTTAATTTATGACACTGAGGTTCTGGTAAAAGATAAATGATACAAGTTTTAATTCTTTACAGTTGACGTCAAATGAACGTCGAAATTTAAACAATAGATTTATTAAATTCAGTTGTGGGCATATTATAAAGAATACATTAATATAATTTATTCTACATAATAGTGGAAAAATTTGTAATAAGAGGAACAACTATTAGCATAAATAAAGTAAGCTTATAAGGAAAAATGATCGCAAAATTGAAAGTAATATGACATTCGAGCAGACATATCACAACACATAACACATTACATCATAACATTAAAACATTAAAACATAATAAGATTACCTGCTAATCGACATTCAGTGTACAATTCATTGAAACACTGGTCGAGATGCGAAGTTTGATCTAATTTTCCCGAAATCCACATTCCGTATGGATTAAAAGTTTTGATTATTAATGATATACTAAATGAAAATGAAACGTATTTTTTACAATTAATATGAAAAATACAACTCGTTTCACGCAAATATCTGTATGGTTACACTGTTTCACTCCTCCATATGATTGATAGTATGGTATGTAACATAAACATAGTTCTAGTATGCAACACCTAATGCGCAATAATACGCATGTGAGTGACTGTAGAGACTGTAGAGACTCTCGCTTTCTCTCTAAACCTGAAAGGAAAGGCACTAATATTTGAATCACAGGGAGAAAGTTTAGCACAAACCTTGACATCAAAAAAATTCATTTAAAAACTTTTTTAGTTTCGGTATATGTGTAACAACTAACAACTCGAAACGTTTTACAAACATTAGCGTGTTTTAAATACGTACTCAATTTATTTATAACTTTTTCATTTACAGAGAACACAGTGTACAGCATAAACTAAATATAAAATATTTTGATAATCACCTCTCCATATCTATTCATACTGTCATTCGACGTCATTCGTGATGTCTTTGTTTCATTTCATTTCAAAATTAGATAACTTTCTCGCACAACATTAAACGCTGGAAAGCACTGAGAAGTTTTTACTTATTTATGTTTATAGAACAGACAGTTTACAAACTAACGTAAACTACTAAACAGTTTTAATTTTCGAAAGCAATTTTTTGAAATAAGACCTACTTTGTTCAACTATACGCACAACTTTTTTAACTTTATTTATTATTTGTTGATTCAATACACTGCGCTTATAAAAGAAAAAAAAACCAATTACAGAGCACTCTCTCGCGTTAAATATTATATACTAATATTTTTACAGTAAAATTTCCTTATTTTAAATGAAACTGGTATCACTTTAATGATTAGTTACCATACTGTAAGCTAGAGTTACAGTAACCCTTTGGAGAATTTCAATTTGACTGAAAACATACTGCTGTGTAGTGTAAAGTTTTTAACTTTTTCGGAAAAACTAGGAACAACCCATTGATTGCAATAAACTTATCTGTTTATATGTTTAGTTTATATGTTTATTGTGCACCAATTGAAATTTGATAGATATATTGCGAACTCTTGTTTGCCTGATTTGCTAAAATCATAGAATAAATTTGAATAATATTGGTTTAAGTAAACACCTATTAAATAAATTTCTTCAATATGTCACATTCTATCTGTAGTGAATTCTAAAGTACAAGGATACTATCGTTTCCCAAGGATATTGAGG
This sequence comes from Steganacarus magnus, assembly GCA_034698365.1. NCBI lineage: Eukaryota > Metazoa > Arthropoda > Arachnida > Sarcoptiformes > Steganacaridae > Steganacarus > Steganacarus magnus. The sequence goes on from JAQIVF010000052.1 coordinate 21,195, forward strand.
TCTAAACGCTTCCTAAAATATAAGAAAGCATCAAAAGGTCTGAAAGTTTATCGGTGATGAACCTTAAAATTATCGTATCTAAATATTTTTGCTTGAAATATATTGAGTAATTGAAAATTTATAAAATTGGAGCAATTTCTGATTTAAACTTTTATGAAATCGGCTTTTGTATTACCATTTTATTCGGGTCTAACTAAAGTATCTTATCTTACCATTTTTGTATCAAATTAAGTAGTTTAAAAATTGTTTTATTTTTATATAGTTTTATAAAAGAATTTTTAAAGGATCTTAAGTAAGTTTGATATCTAAAATATTCTTCATTATTTATTCTCTATATTCTTTATTGTTTAAGATCATTAAAGAAATAATTTTTTAAATTTAATTAAATATACTACAAATAATAAGGGAAACACAATTTTTTAATCAAGTTTATACTGTCGGTTTATGATTTTTATCAAATATTGTTAACTTTTTATCGAAGTTTAGCAATATTTTAAATTGCGCAACGTTAAAGTTTCGGCGACGCACTCTAGCCATCATCAGACGACTTATTACACCGAAAATTTTTTAAATTATAACAAAAAATTTAACAAAAAAATTTAACAAAAAAATTTCAACAAAAAATCACTTTAATGCACAACTAACTAATATGAGTACTAAATAAAAGTAATAATAAATGATTGAAATCTAAAACCGAATAGTTTAGACTATAAATAATAAACAACTAGCGTTAGCAACAACTCAATAATAGTTTGATTTCATTTTTATTTAGTACTCATATTAATTAGTTGTGCATTAAAGTGATTTTTTGTTGAAATTTTTTTTGTTAAATTTTTTGTTATAATTTAAAAAAATTTCGGTGTAATAAGTCGCCTGATGATGGCTAGAGTGCGTCGCCGAAATGTTAACGTTGCGCAATTTAAAATATTGCTAAACTGTCGATAAAAAGTTAAAAATATTTGATACTACAAATAATTTGAAAATCAGATGCAACATAACACGCCGCTTTAAAGCAATCATTATTGATTGTTAAATTCCGAAAAAAGCAAAACAGGAAAAGTTAATTGAAAAATTACTTGGGTATAAAATAAAAAATTTAAACGATATTATTTATAGAAAAAATATTTCAGAAGCAAGAACTCTTATGCATATAATTAATAAGGTGTTGATTGAATAAAATTAGAATTATCTAAGGGTTAGAATTCTAAGGTCTCAAAAATTGGCCTTAAGTTTAAATTATACACAATAATTATATAATAAATGCAGTATAATAATACAATTTTATATAAATTTTAGGTATAATAAAATATCTAAATTTTTTACAATACAAAATAAACATTTGACATCATTTTAGGTTCATATAATTTATTTATTGTTATAATTAAATTTTTCGATTCAAGGTATTTCGTTATATAATTCAATGTGACATATTTATTATTCTAACAAAAATCTTCAATTTTATAAAAAGATAAATAAAACATTTTAAAGTAAAGAATAATTCCAAAACTTTATTAACCATTTAAGTCAAACTAATGTTTACGATAGTTAGAAGTTCTAACTTAGAACATGTGATGAAATAGAAAAGCATAGCAACAAAAAAACCCTGAATACTTCACTTATACCGACTATGCTTCGCTTAAATTAAATTAGTCTTTTAACATTAATTGAACACCGATTGTTAAAATGTTATATAATCTAAAATAATGCTAAAAAATAAATCATCTTTATTTTAACACGCAATTGCTTTAATAATAATAATAATAATAATCTTATCACGTAAAAATGTTAAAACTCATTGACATTGAATCGAAATATTGTATAGCGTTTAAGCGATACATTTATTTTATCATTTCAAGAGTTAGTTAAACCTTAAATTCAATTCGAGTTTTAAAAAAACAAATTATTGAATTGATTCGAATTATAATCAATATATTTGTTAAAAAGTTATATGATAAACAAAGTTTAATAAGTGGTAAGTTTGTAAACAAAAATAAGATTTAGTATCAATAATATTTGTTTGAATGCGATGCGTATCTATACTTTTTTAGCAAAAACCCTCAAATCTCTTTCTCTGCTCTACGCTTTAATAGTACGTTATGTACGCAAATATTTTATATACGGGTACATGTTATGTTACGCTATGTTATGCGCTATACGTTACGAGTATTATGACTCACATATTCGCAAATACAAGTGACATTGAAGTCACCAATACTAGTGTTGTAACCACAGTATTGTCCACATTTGGCATTAAATACTACTTTTTTCGAGTCTATTATTTTTAGTTCCGTTAAATTCTTAACACCACATTTATCATTACCTCATTTTTTTTTCTTACTCTTCACTTTCATACAAATTCGCTTTTGATTTGACCCTAAATTGCGCTCATTTTTCATTTATGTTCGCAATCATTACATTTATCGCTTTAGATTGCATTTTAATTTACATTTTCGCTACAAATCTAACAAAGTTTTAATTTACTATTATCACATTTTTTTGCTATTTTAAATTAATTACATAATCATACTATTTAATTAAAAAAAGTTGGGAATCGCCAATAACTTATATCAAAATGGAGTAATTAATTGTTTAAATGATGATTAGTCTCAATCAAAATGTACTGTACTATAAGTCTATGTATATTTTATCAATTTTTGTAATCAACTGATTAAAAACTTCTATAATAATGAACGCATTTATTTCTTACTTTATTTAATACTTTGAAAAAAAATGTTTGTACTGACAATGATTGCTACCAATGGAAAGTAATTTTGATATTACTTGTTAAAAGCTAAATCAATTATTAAAATTACGCAATAAGAATGATTATATAATTAAGTAAAACAATTTGTATATTTAAGTTCTTCTCTCATTTGCAACCCTTTTAATTTGCTATTTTCTAATTTAAATAAATATAATATGTTTTATTTTTGGTTTGTTTAGAAAGAAATTTTTAGTTTTAGTTTTTAAGTGAAATGAGTGATAAAGAGAGCAACAATAGCCGAGAAGTCACTAAAATCTGTCGCGTTTGTGGCGATAAATCATTGGGTTATAATTTCAATGCAATCACATGTGAATCGTGTAAAGCATTTTTTAGGAGAAATGCGTTAAGAACTAAGGTATACTCATTTATTATTGCCATCCATTAATAGACTGGTTGTTAACTTTGACAGGAATTTAAGTGTCCGTTCGAAGGCAATTGTAAGGTAGACCTGATAACTAGACGATTCTGCCAAAAGTGTCGATTAAACAAGTGTTTCGATATTGGCATGAAAAAGGTAGACATCGAGTGTCACCTCAATTTATTAATGATAATTATTGCAATGCAGGAATGGATTTTATCAGACGAAGAAAAAATGGTGAAACGAAGTAAAATCGCGGAAAACCGGCAAAAGAAAAAACGTGTTGGAAAATCTATGAAATTAGCTGATTCTACCACATCTAACAACATTCACAATCAATTCAATAATGATATGAATATGTCTGATATATCACTATTATCCTCATTTAAAGACATAAATGCTTTGATGCCAAATAGTAGTTTTAGTAGTGTAACAAAAAACGACAACACAACTGACGACACCACAAACGCTGACAGAAAAAACGGGTCTCACTTGAATTCGAACCGATCTTCGAGTTCGTTCATAAGTAAATCGAATTCGATCTTTAGCGCAGCCATCAAGAATTTATTAGTGCAGGATTACAGTGAGGTATCGATATCACCGCCTTCTAGTCCAACCAATTCATCGTCACATTCCAACTCGTTATTATCACCAGTCAATTCTAATCAAAGTTTTGATAACAATCAAAATTATTTAAATTCTCGCTGTCATTCTCCCATTTTTTCGTCGCTCGAAACGCGAAACATTGTAACGAATAATAATAATTTGGATAAAAATGGGAAATTAAGTTCAGAAGTTAATACGAATACAAATCGAAATAATCAGATGAATTCGATACAGGATATAGTTTTTCAAAAGACAATCGAAGTGGAATTCGCGCCGATTCCCATTCGACGTTCGATCGATATATTAAATTCGAGCAAAAGGCGAGAATTGAATTCGATAGAGCAGTACAGACTGCACGAGTTATTAGTAGCCAACAGTATTTTTAAAATCCCGATGCCTGTCGCTAACGATCCGTCCAGTCTTATCGATGTGATCAAAATGACTGATCACGCCATTCGAAGGATTATTAAAATGTCAAAAAAATTAAGCGTATTTAAAACGTTGTGCCAAGAGGACCAAATCGCGTTACTCAAGGGTGGAGTTTGCGAACTTATGGTTCTCAGATCGGTTATGAATTTTAATCAAGAAAAGGAATGCTGGGCTGTAAGTGATTCCGAATATTACACTTTTTTATCAATTATGAAAACTAGTTTAATTAAGTTATTAAGTTTATCTTTTAATTTTTAACTTTTAAACTTGAAATAGAAAACTAGGCATAATTATTATTAATATGCAGATCATATTAAATATTAATGGCATCGCAACTTAATTAATAACTAAAATTAATAACAAAACATTAAAAATTAATTTAAGCGATATAAAAATAAGCAATAAGGAGAAACTAAGTAGACTCAGAAATGGACACAGATATGTTGTTGGGCTTTTGTCGGGTTCGAGGCGTAACTTAAAAAACCTCTTAATACTAGGCTTTTACTTATAATAATTTACTTAAAGAAAGTCCAAAAATTTCTAAAATTTAATATAATTTCACAAAATTTACATTATATCCATAAATTTATTCCAGATTTTTACTAATTATTGGATGTGAGTAATAGTTATTGAAATTTAAGTAGTTATAAGTAACAAAATTATAATATGTAATATCAGAGCGCGTCTGGCTTTGCTACTTTAAGGGCTTTTCTGGCTCAAAGTTGAGGGTATCGGGCTTTAAATTTTTAAGATTTCTCAATCTAAAACAAAGCAATTTATAAGCTAATTAATTTATTCTAATTTACCTCACTCTCCTGTAAGATATCTCACTATATATTATCTGTAAAACACAGGTAATGAAATTTGTTAAGAACCAAACAAATTATAAATGTTGAGGTTATGTGTATTAATATTCTTGATAGCATGTAAATTTGAATTTTTGATTGAGTGGTAGTTTTATACCATATTTTCTCGACTATTTGGCGTAAACAAAAAAGAAAGAAAGAAATGAATTTATTTATATATTTTTATATAAGGCACATTTTGTAACTTTTTTAAGAAAAATGTTTTTATTTGTATACTGTGGTGCGCGTTATAGTCGAGAAAATTGGTAATCAAATTGTGAGTCAACTTATCACTTGACATCAATGTTAAAATAATATAATTTTTTGACGAAATACTCATTTAAAATTCATAGAATCTGAACAGCGATTTATGTAAAAATTTCATGTTTGAGTAAAAATACACCGATACACAAAAATATGCCTGTATTGTAGTAATGCAATAGTTTTGAAAAGGAAAATTAAAAGATATACTTAAATTCTACTTTTAAAAATTAAAAATTCAATTAAATAGGATAGTAATAACGAAACATTAGTAAAACTGGAAGTATTAAAACAAGCGCGTGGTAACACTTACGAAGAATATAAAAAATTTATTCTTTCCTTTAAACAAGAGTGGAAATCCGATGAACATATAATTAATCTGGTATTTCTCTGATGCAATAAAATAAAACATATTTTATTTCATTTTCACGACTAACTTAATTAATCGATAATTATAGTTAACTGCTATCACATTATTCACACCAGAGAGACCTAACACTATACATAAAGATTTAATAAAGTGAGTTATTATTACTTTCATTAATCATTTAGATTTATTTTAGCTCAATATACTGTACAGTAGAAAATGATATTTGATTCGAAACTTTGATTAATACCGGTATTTGAAATACGAATTACAGACTGGAAAAGCAGACATACATTTATCTGTTGCAACGATACCTTCAAATCAAACACGAGTCGGTGTGTGAAGCGAAAACTACTTATTTGAACATAATGAGTAAACTGGAAGAATTGAATATTCTGAATGAGGATCACGTTCGCGTGTATTTGGACATCAATCCTAACGATGTCGGACCGCTTTTGATCGAAATTTTTGACCTCAAACATTAAAGGGGAAAATATTGCGCACAAACTAACATAAAATCTGTGATAAAAAATTGTGAAAATAAATTGTTGAGCTGTTAATTGTTATTATTAATAATAAACAGATTTTATTAAAAATATTTTGTTTTAGCTATTCATGTGTTTAATAGCTATTTAATCATTAATACCAAACCGTTTTCTCTCTATACCATAGTTACACAGTGAGGGGTCTTTCCCTGGTCTGAACCCCCCTAGAAAATCTGGAAAACTTGACCACCCCTTCCCGAAAAATCGAGATTTGAAAAATTGTCGTTTAAATTCGATGTGTTTTTGAGACCCTTATAATTTTTTGCCAAAATAAGAAAAATTGTCGTTTTAATCCGATGAGATTTGAACCCCCAAGAATTTTTGTGACAGACCACCCTAGAGGTTTGGAGTTTGTGTAACTATACTGAAGGGAGCGCTTTCGGGGATGTGCTTGGGATGTGTTAAACGTATTAGACTCCCAAATTGTTAAAATTTTCAGGCCTGATCCCGACTGAGCCCGATATTTTTAAAATTTCAAAAGTCCGGCCCAATACAATTAAATAGGAAAATATTTAAATATTCTATATTTCTTTATATATTATTATAATTTCATGTAATTTACTCTTAATTAATCAACTCTCTCATTTTAAACCCCTAAGTGGCATTATTCCATTTTCCATAGAGGAATATTCCCCTTTTAATAGACCATATCGAGATTTCTATATGGATTAATATCTCTAAATTATGTGCAAATTGAGTTTGAATTGTTTACTTAAATTTAAACATCTCGTAAAACCGTTGTAATCCCTTTTTTCGTCAAAAAAGCATCCTATCTTGAAATCCCGTTATTAATAAAAAGAACCTATTTTTCGCCAAAAGAGACCACTATCCTGTCTACACACACTGAAATGGTCAAATCCATACCTGCCTTGATTTTATCGAAGTCAGATAAAAAACTTAAATTATAAATTAAAACTTTTAAACTGTATGATTACTAATTTGCGCATTTTCCAACTCGACTAAACTTCCATTTTTATCTGCTCTATCGAATGTATGCGACCCAAAGAAAATCTGTCACAAACTGGGCCATTACTTCGTTACTACAAACTGCCTGTTCATATACTAATTAAAGTTACAGAAAAAAATACTGTTAAAAACTTTTTTAATAAAAAAATTCGATGTTATCACACAAACCAATAAACTCTTTTACAATAAACAACTTGTTTGACGTTGTTGGCAATTGATGTATCTAAAACTGCTGTTTTTTTTTGTAACGTCAGGAAGTTTATGGTCTTATTCGGGTCTGTTCCCGCTATAAAATACGATAAGGGACCCTTGGAAAATCAATTTTTGATTTTTGAGGCCAAGTTGGGAATAAATTTAGATGATTATTACCCTCCGGTAATTTTGCCAATAAATAATTGATATATTGTCCTCCCTTAAACTTTGTATGTTATTAACTAATTTATGATCAGAAATTCATATATTAATACATTGATATGTATCTATTTTCCAGTTACTGGTATAATATATCTAAAATAATGCTCTGTCAGACAACTAAGAATGTTTTTAATTTTGTTATTTTAATAATATTTGATTAGATTAAGATTAGTTTAAGTTTTTATTGCGATTAATTACGTGATACCGAAACTCTTATTTAAGTTATATACTGAAAAAAATACAATAAACTTGTTTGCAATATATTTTTATCAGTTATTATAGCTATATATTACTTTAGGTATGCATGACATTATATCTTAAATACTGTATTAAAGATTGACATGTATATCAAAAAAATACATTTACATTTAGCATTTAATATCGCGTTTTGCAGATAATTATTACTTACGACAATTTACACCCAAGTCTTTTCATAAATTATTCATTAGTTAAGCAGTAAAAAAAAGTAAACCATAAATTTCGTTCATTAATAAAGCGCTAAGCATACGATTTATGAGTACATAATAAAATGTTATTATTTATGTTTGGTTTAAATGCACTTTAAATCTATTAAAAATAATACGAAATATTACAGTTTTTTATGGCAACAAAATATTTTGATTAAAATGTGATTCAAAATTATACATTAAATATCAATTACTTAATATATTTATGTGTGTTTTGTTTTGTCTTTTTTACATAATTTATAAGTATTATATTATATTATTTATTTGATTTGTTTAAGTTTTTATATACGAAAAAAAATCCGACAATTTTTTGTAACAAATTCTAAGCGAATTACAAAATACAATTTAATTTTTTTATAAACAAAGTTAAAACTAAATCCACCAAAATTGATACCGAAATGAAGAGCGGGTTCACTCGCATTGAACTCAACAAAAGTGTTTGGGAAGTGCCTCAGCGGTACCAATCACTGACACCCGTCGGTTCGGGCGCTTACGGACAGGTTTGGTACGTATTAACGTTTGCGCGCACACTTTATTGCACGATTGCATAACTATTTTATACTTAATTAGTGCCGCAATAGACGCTACACGTAACATAAAAGTAGCGATCAAGAAGTTAGCGCGTCCTTTCCAGTCGTCCATTCACGCCAAACGAACGTACAGAGAGTTACGTCTCTTGAAGCATATGAACCACGAAAATGTGAATTGATGTGCACTATATTTAGCCATTATTGGTTAAACATTTATGTTTCAGGTGATCGGTTTGTTGGACGTGTTCACTCCGTCGACATCACTGGAGGAGTTTCAAGACGTGTATTTGGTGACACACTTGATGGGCGCTGATCTGAACAGTATAATAAAGACGCAACGCCTGAGTGACGATCACGTCCAGTTCTTAGTGTATCAAGTATTAAGAGGTCTCAAATATATTCATTCGGCTGGTATTATACATCGAGTAAGTATTTCTAATTTAACAAAATTATTTAATTCTTTAATTAAAGTCGAATAAATTCATACTTTATTTCTGCATTTAACAAAATAGATTTAAGTTCATAGAATATAATTACTATCAAATATAATGAGTCCGCAAATTTTTTATTTTGCATTAACTTTCAAAACTACGGTATAGTGAATTACCATACAGATAGGAAACTCACCACAGGACTGCCGACATCGGTCAAACAAATTTAGAAAGAAAGCAAATCAATTTAACTAAGTTACACGATTAATCAATGCCTTATGCAGTATTATATTTAAATAAATTTACTGTACATACCTTTCAACTAAAAAAATAGTTGCTCAGATGCGATGCGTTGCAAATAAATTAAAGAATTCCCACTTGTATTGGATAATCATTAGAATATAAACTTTAGTGAAAAAGGTAGATGACAATAATTTTGATTCTTCTCAAAACTTAATAAATATTCTGCAAACTTGGCTCAAACTTTGTTGCACTTAAGTACCGTAGTCTGTCATTGCAACAGCAGCTGTAAGCATATGGTTATTAGCAGCTTGTTTTGAAATTCGTAAATTAGTTTAATCTTTTATTTATTTATTTATTTACATGATTTTTATTACTTTACACTCTGAAAATATAAACAGTTTCTCTCTCAACAAGTATATAAATAACATTTTAGAATTTGATGCTTAATATAATGATCTTAAACATAAGATAACATTTTTGAATTGGATTGGGAATGGGATTGATTATCATAAGATATGAATTTATTTATGCTCAGTTGCAATGGCGTAATATTTATTTTTACTGCAGGAAAAAAATGTTAATTGAAATATTGATTTAAAATGTATTTTCTTGTCGTTACTTTACATCAATCTAATGTGAAATAATAAAACTTGAATTGTAGAAAAGTAATTTTAAATAAACTTGTAATTATCTTAATTAAAAGTTTATTTAAAAATTACTTTTTAAAATTATTAAGTTAAAATTTGTAATATACATAATAAATATATAATATCGTATTTTTAAAATAAAATTTAAATTATGTTTTAATAATACCTTTAATAATTTGTGTAAAACTTGCTGAAGTGATGCAAAACTTTGGTAAATTGAGAACCTCATAATTTGAACGTTATTTTACCGTATTTAATCTACTAATACTAGACAGATCGTAGTCCTTATTAATTCTTAGAGTAATAACTTATTAGAAAATTTTTTGATTTCAACTAGAATTTAAGAATCGCTAATAGAATCATTAATCACTTGAATTCACATTTAAATATACTAACTTAATATAAAGCTATTTAGTTTTAATTATTTAGAACAATATTAAAATTGTTATGTAACTTTAGAGAGATGATAGAAATTAACACAATTTTATAATGCTATTAAGGATTTGAAGCCAAGCAATATTGCTGTAAATGAAGATTGCGAATTAAAAATACTTGACTTTGGTTTAGCGAGACATACAGAGGCAGAAATGACTGGTTATGTCGCCACGCGTTGGTATAGAGCGCCTGAAATTATGCTCAATTGGATGCATTACAATCTAACAGGTTTTGTTTAATATTAGTTTTAATTTGCTTCACTTCTAGACTTTAACTGCTTTCAACTAATTAAAGAACACATTTTAACAGTTGTAAAATTTTTATTAGCTTAAAATTGATTGCAACATTACTTGTAGAATTTGTACAATTGTAGAATCAAATTAGGTGTCTATAAGAATTCACATTAATGGTGTCACAATTCATTTTGATCTTTTATTTTGAAGTTACAAATTTTTTCCATATTTTTCAACCTTTTTAAAGAGTGATACGTTTTTATTTGTTTTTAAATTATTATTTTAATAATATACTGTATATTTAATTTGTTCAGTGGATATTTGGTCTGTTGGCTGCATAATGGCTGAATTGATAACTTCAAGAACTCTATTTCCTGGAACTGATCGTTAGTATTACAACTTATATTGATATTAACAAATGATTTAAACTTTTAAATTGCATACTTAATGAAGATATCGATCAATTACTCCGCATAATGACGTTATGTGGAACACCAGATGAAGAATTTATGAGAAAAATTTCGAGCGAAGAGGCACGCAATTATATCAGAACTTTACCAATAATGAGGAAAAAGAATTTTAAAGAAGTTTTCAAAGGAGCCAATCCTGATGGTATCAATCCTGTGCGAGAAAGTATTTATAACAAGTATAATATTTTTTTTAATTTAGCCATCGATTTATTGGAAAAGATGCTCGAATTAGATGCCGATAAAAGGTATGAAACTTCTTGATGTATTGATTTATTTTAAAATTGATTTCTAAAAATTCTCAGACCAACAGCTGAAGAAGCATTGGCTCATCCATACTTAGCTCAGTATTCGGATCCTACTGATGAGCCGATCGCCGGTAAACATCTGCAAATGTAACTCAAGAGTTTACTTAAATTTTATTTTTACTAAAAGATCGTTACGACGAATCATCTGAGGATAGAGAACTGTCTTTGAATGAATGGAAAAGTAAGTGTTTAACTGCCATTAACATTATTTCAATATTTACTGTATGCTATAAATCACAATTGAGGATTTATTTTTATGTTGGCTTTTGTTGCAAAATTCATAGCAATTCTTTAATATTTTATTTCCAGTTCATTTGTTAATAAATGTATTTGTATGATAAGTTTTTGTAACAACAAAACTAATAGATTATTTTAACAACTGTTAATTGAAATTCATTTTACAGGACTAATATACGACGAACTTATCATGTATTCACCTGCAGTGTAAAGCAGCATGAAGTGATGAAGAGATCCTCAATTGTGCCACAAATATTTTAAAATTATTAAATTTTTAGTTAACATATTTTAACTATATTTGAAAAGTTTTAGTTATCTATAGAGATTTATATTATATATCGCATGTTTATATATCTGTAGTTTTATTCGAATAATGTTTATAACATTTAAACTAACAAAATAGTGATTATTATGCAAATTATTTATTGTACTAAAAATATAGGAATTGTACACAAAGAAGTGGTTATGTTCGATAAAAAGAATGTAAAATGGAGACAAATAGCTGCTGGGCTGTCATATCGCTCGCAATATTTACAATCACTTCAAAAAATTAAACAATTCAATGTATCATAATTAAAAGGCCAATACTTATACTTATCAATTTATTTTGTAGGAATTAAGCTATTAATCGTGAATAAATTTTTAAATTCTTTTAACAAACAAACACATCATTGTCAAGAAACTACATTATTCATACTACTCCGAAATCTTGAAAAATTTAAGGCACGATCCGGATTTGGGTCCAACACCCTTAAGCCCCAGCCCGAAAAAGCACGACAATTTTTAAAAACCAAAGTCCGGTTCGATTCTAATAATGAAATTCATAATATATCTCACTTTCTTAAGTATTTTTAGGATTTTAATCATTGTTACTTATATAAATATTCTAATCGGACTATAAAGTTATAACTTGTAAGTTATGTTATAAAGTTTAAGATATCGCAGTGATAGACATTATGGACATAAGAGGACTGTGGACATCCGGAGGGACTGACATACAGGCATTGTCAAATCAATAAGTCTTAAAAATTTATTTCATATAACGGATTCAATTTCAATAAAATATTGCAATTATTCTTTCACTCATAATTAGGTGATCCTTTTATTATGTTAATATACCGTAATCGACTCGCACATTAGACTAACAGCACATCCCAAATCCAATTGCTAGACTTTTTGATTCGTGATTTTAATTTGGGGATATTTTATTGATTAGACACCGATCCAAAGATCTTTAAGATTAGTTCTTACTTAATTATTTAACTCAAAAGATTAAATAGTATAATGATAAATTATTTTATTAATCATCACAATTAAAATATCTCAGAATTGCAAAACAGCACATATAATATTATAATTCAAAACTTATTATATAATTTAAAATAACTGCGGTAAAACTAATCATATCCCAGCGATCGTCTTTGTTTATACTCATAAATTTTTTGCTGTGCAGACCTTTTTGGCAAAGAGGTGTAAGAGGAGGGTGATATTCTTTGTAAGAGAACGTTGGGAGGCGGCGGTGGAGGAGGTATTACGTAGCCATACGACTGAGAGTCAGAGTCGCAAGGCGTCGATGACCGCGACTCATACTCGAAACTTTTGCCAAAAGCGATTTCTCGCGCCAAATTTGGATGACCTATTTGTTGGATATTCTTCGATATATTGGCTGATCTCATATCGAGTGCACACTTTTCAACTGAAAACGCGTTCTGTTCATCAGTGTTTGACTGACTCATTGTATTGTCAGCATTTGATTTCTGGTCACCAGTGAACTGCGGCGATAGTTTAAAATATGGGTGAGACTTGTGTGCCATTAATTGTCGCTGTAATCCCATTCGAGATGCATACAAGTTAGTACCGAATACTTTTCTTTTCTTAAAACCATGTAAACAGTGTGATTCATAATTATAATAAATAGTGTGATTCAAAGTTATTTTTATAATTATTAATTAACCTAACTTAGAAAAATTAATTGTTGATATCATTCAAAAAATAACAAGTAAAACAAATTAAGCTGAGTTTGAGATCCTATAATATCTATGGATTTTGTATCAGAATATTCAAGGGATGATCAGACCCACTATAAAACACAACCAACAAGACATAAAGTAATTTACCTGAACTCTTAAACGCCATTTAATGGCAAGCTTTTTAGCGATTGCGAGCCTTCTTATCTTTCTCGCTCTTCTTTTCTTGTATACAATTTCAATGACGATAAGCCCGAATGAGACAACAATTCCAGAAAACACTAAAATGAAAACTCCAGCCATGTTTTTCATGCCTAACGTAATTGGAAAGATTTCGTGTTTGCTTTCGCAGTCTTTATCGCTCGCCAAAATCCATTTATTGTCCAATGACTCCATATAACCACTTTCGTGCATTCGAAGCAATGCCAGTGTTATCTCTTCGGTCCAAAAACTATTTTTCTGCAAACCGATGCCATAACCTGAACGACCGAATGGTTCGCCAGACGTGACGAGCTCACAATTTTGTGCCGCTTCGTACTCGAGCCTGAATTCATTTAATCAAGCTTTTAATCAATAATTTTGTTTCACAATTTTTTCTAACCTCGGAGAATCCCATACAAACGCATCCAATTCATCTATAATTCAAAATGTTAATAATAAAATTGTAATTCTAGTGCATATAATCAGATAATTTAGTGAAAAAAGCTAAAAAATGCTACAATCGATTTATTATTTCAAACGGAAAATTCTTTTATTACAGCATAATAAAAAATATGAAAATCCCTTTATTCTGAAAACAAGCGGAAGATGAAGGAATATTAGACTCTATCTGATTTTGAAAAGTCATAAAAATTAATTAGAATTAACAGCATTAGTTAGAATTATTGAAATAAAAGGGGGTACGGAAGACACCCTAATATATATAATTAAGTGGTTATTCCACGACTAACTTCTATCTTAGCATTAAAATGCAAATACTAAAAATTACTGTTCCTTTGTCACTATATTTTTATATTATAGTATATATAAATTTAAGTTTGTTCTTTATTTACATTTATATAAAATATTCTAAATTAATAAATTTACCCAATAGAAGATTTTCAATCGCTTCCTCCACACTTTTCTTATTATGTTCTTCCATACGTCGATATGCATTCGCGAGTTCTACTTGACTTCGGAAAAAAATTTCAACAGCACTTCCCTTCACAGTTCCAAATTTGAAAGATTCTGCTGGATTACGCAAACGCGAATCCTAAACAATTATTCTAATTTATCATAAAGGTTATAATATTTAATAATGTTTAGTCGAATATATTGAATTTTACTGAAAGTATGCAATAGGTTCAACAGAATCTAAGGCTTGATTAAATTTTGAAGGCTTTGAAAAAAGTAATGTACACTAACCTCTATGCCTGACACTGCGTGATCATCTCGAGGATTGAGCACAAGAAATGCAGCCAAGTTAGCTAAAAATACAAAATCTTAATCAATAAGAATAAACAGAGATAGGATTTTACCAGTATAGGATGCAACCACAATCATAGCAAATCCGGCCCTATATATATATTGGTAATAACGGTTAATTTTAAAAGCTATTTCGTGCAAGAAAGTTATTGTTTTAAATAATTTAAATATTTATGATAATATAATTAATCACTAACCAAACCATTCCAAGCACTCTGGCGCTAAAACTTCTAGGCGTGCGTTCACCGATTCCACTATTTAACAACACTCCCCACGAAAACCAAATGGCACTCGAGAGGTTAAGAGCTCCTTCATCCGATGGAACAACATTATCCATTTTGAAGCCACCAAATGGGCTGAATCTGTCAAGAAGGTAGAGCGCCAATGCGACCACGTGTACAGATATTAGTACTTTTTGTAAATAAATATAAATTAATTAAAAAACTGAGCAAATTTAGATTTGATAAACTAACCCAACAGCCACAGAGTGTTTTGAAATGGTTGAAGAAAGGAGGCCAGCGTTGCTTTACGCGGTTGTCTTTTTTGTAGTACAGTTATGCCCTCGTATTTAAATGGTTTGCTAAAATCTATAACTTGCTCTCTTAACAAAGTTAAAATTGTTTTTTAACAACATATTTAAATATTAGGATTTTATGCATTTTAGCAAATTAATGAAAAACAAACCTCAGAGGATTTATCGAAAGCGGGGCAATAATCATGTCTGCCTTTTTATAAACAATTTCTCCTACAAGTCCTGTCCACCTCTTAGGTTTCTCCCATCCGTCGGCAAAATCAAAAGTGCCGTACTGTCCATCCCTAACCTGTTCCAATTCGTAAGTAAAGTTCAGTCTCGTCGACAATTCTTTTAGTAAATCAATGCAATAGCCTTCACAGCAAAATTTTTCGTATTGTTCGCTGGTTGTGTTTAATTTCGGACAAACTACTTGTTTGGGTTTACAATCGCCGTTAATATCAGCACTTTTTGCCCAAACAAACGGCTTTTCTGTTATTGTGACCACTTTTAAATGTGTTGGCACCACATATCCTTATTTAAAGATTTAAAATAAGGTAAATTTTAGATTTTAATATTTTTGTGATTCTCAATGGATATGTTATTAACAAATTTAATTAATTTTTTTAAATTGAATAAAAGTTAAATAATAATTAACTTAATTATTAGTTAATTAAGTTTATATGATTGCTAATTACAAACCTATGGGTTTAGACCTCTTGGTTCTCTCATATCCGGGCCACACTATATTGTTAATATTTAATAATAATACCATTTTCATTGAATTCTTTGAAAATAGATAATTGCCTACAATTTCTTCGTTTCCTTCAACAATGTTTATTATTTCATAATCACTTAATAATCGATCACCAAATTCGTCGAACGCTATTCTTCCCGTTTTGCCTGTAAATGTTTGATTCTTCAAATACTTAAGAAATTTAGTTCCACTTTCCCATTTGTTAAACGATACACTTCCACAATCAGATGGTGGTGTCGTTATATTCTCATACAAATACAATTCTCTGAGAGCATTGCTTAGCACTGAAACGCTATCTCTAATCATCGAAACTTCGTCCGAAGCGTTCAATCTTAATGCTAAAACACCATTTGGTCGGTTTGGTGCTTGTAATGCCTGTCAAAAGTTTTGTATCCTTTCAAGTAGTGTTACAAGTTTTATCGCAATGAATTTAGATATAATTTAAAGGTCACTGTTTTACAAAAAGTATAAAATTTTAAACATAAAAAACAAGTGTTTGCGGAATTTGGTTTAAATATAGCATAACCAGATTACTGTGGCTTTTACGGCGTTATCTTATTTTTACTGATATTTGCGATTCGAAGTGTCAACTTAATAATTAATTTAACTTTTAACAGACCTGTTCAGAGATTAGCCACACATATCCGGCATCAGTCATATTAAGCGATTCGATTTCCTGGAATATATTTTCTGAATCCTCTGAATTGGCGTATAATATGAAAACTCTGCAAAACAATTTATCTTTTGCTTCCACTAATTCTTGAGCCATGTTTGATATCTTACTATCATATTCGATACTTTTTTTGATTTTAACTATAAATTATTTTACACGAATTAATATAATTCGATTTAACATGAGTTTGTTTAGTAAATAAGTTCTCACTATTTGATAAATCAGCCAAATTTTGAAACCTTCCTAACGTTGTTCTGCCATCACTATCAGAGCTATGAATAAACACAACGCTATAGTATTTTAATTCTTTTAGTATTTCGATCCAGACATCAGCCTGATGTGAATACGGAGCGATAGTCCTGATGAACGAAGCGTGCAAATTCTTGTTTGATAGCGAACTATCCCTGTTTGATATGCCAATTACGGGAATATTGTAAAATCCTATGGTATATATTTAATTAGTTAATCGTTAGCTTAATTATCAAAATTGTAATTACAATATTCATTCACCGTAGCAATTATGATAATTTTACAGATATATAAATAGAAGAATTTGATAACACAAGCAGTAAAAAGTAATTTTAAAGCTCAATTTATGCTGTGCTGCAAACTTTTATTTTATTCGAAAGAATTGTTTATTTAATGCGCTCATTCGGTAGAATGAATCCAAGCTTAAATGTGACCTTTAAGCTTACTGACTAAATAATTTTACTTATACATAGATTTTCAAAGTTAAGGTCAAAATGCTTAATTATTAAATGAAATTAAAATTACAAAAATAAAAGTGAGGCAATATATAAACAGTACAAAATAAGATTATTTAACAAATATAATTTCTTTTGTTCTAAATTATACAGCCTTTACACTATAATTCATCTTTCTTCTACTTATTTCCATAATTATCATCATTGAAAAAGTTTTTAATATAATCTTACCACAAGTAAACGAAACCGATGCTGGAGATTGCTCGCCATTTGTTGGATGCGATACAATCACAGCATAAACCTACAGATAAAATCAATTGTGATTAAATGTTGAATTGTTGCTATAATTGTTATAACCTGCGATGAAATTAGTTTGTCGCACACACTTTGTGCTGTCCGTATTGGGTTAGCGTTCATTGGAACTGTAACCGCATATAGAGTTACGCCTGGATGTATACCAGGCTTATAATTGATATCTTCTATTACCTTTGATAGACATTTTCAAAATCATTTATTTCCGAAAAATAATTAAAATATTTAATTTTAAAAAACTGATTAATTAATGCAATTACTTGAGAAAACTCAATAATATTATCGCCAGAACTCAAAACAGCTCCGATGTTATAATGTATAGGATTCTCAAATACTCTCGAAGTTATTTCATTTAAGTTTGCATTAATTTTACTATGATTTAGAAGATAAAGAAAAATTGAAGAATAAACGGCAAACAAAGTATACATATTTGAAAAATTTATATTAATAGCTGCTAAAATTTATTGTTTAAACTATGTTTCAACTGTGATTATGTAACTGCGATGCTATTTCTCTTTCCTGAAATGTGATGCATTTGATGTTTTTATCCGCACAGGTTTGCTTATGTGCAAAACCAGGCTCTGGACTAAATCGATAAATCAATAAGATTTTGTTACCATACTTTGACTATGGTTTTATTTAACATTGTTTTTTAAAAGTCATGAAATAAAACAAAAATATTTTAATTGAAATGTAAATATAAATAATTTATTCAATTCATATTAAAAACTTTTCTCACTTTTTTCAGTTAATTAAAGTTTGTAATTACTTGATTTGTAACTTGTTTTGACGTTTCGAAGGGTTTATGATTACCTCTCCTTTTTTAAAAGTCATATTATGATTTATTTATAATATTCTTTAATTTTTACTGAAAAATGTGAGGAAAATTATTAATAATTGTGAAACAAGTATTATTATTAATAACTTTTATGTTTAATATTAAAACTAATAGATATTTTTAAGAAGTACAGACTATCACGAATAAAGTGTACAAACGTAAAGCTTATAAGTGCTATTCTGTGATCATAATACTTCTAAATTCTTGAATATCTATTTATAAAATTAATATTCTATTAAATGTTAGTTTAGAATGTTTACCTCACGAATATAAAATATAAGTAATATTAATCATGAATAAATTTTTAAATACTTTGAACAAATATTTTTAAATATTTTATTAGTAGAATTATACAGTAACTGTACATTTATTCACATTGTACCGTATCTTAGGTAATAAAACACTAATTGTCATTTATTTATAATTAAAATTCATTTTGAATCAGTATTTAAGTACAAATTATTACGAGAGTCTCATATAAATTTCGAACTAACATTTATCATAATTAAAAACCAATTTTAGACAAGTTCTTAATATAAAGTTTAAGTTTAATCGTTAATTTTTAAATATTTTTTTGAAACGCTCTTCAGTAATATTTGCTTCTCGACAGTTTTGCCAACTTTTAGGAATGGCACCATTTACCATGTCATCGATAGTATATAATTTATTTTCGAAGCAAGGCGTTCCTAAAATTTTCTTTCCTCTTAACTTAAAAGCACACGCAAGAAGTGGTGGTGTTCTCACATGAATTCCTCGGCCTTCGGGTGTAAAAGCTTTTAAAACGCAATGCGTGTCCGGACCCGTTGTGATTGCAACCCATCCAGCGGTGGATAATACAACATCGGCGCAACTTTCTGTCCAGTTTACTCCGTCTAATTTAATTTCTTTTGGCACAAATAAGGGCCAATGTTTAATTCGCTCGTCGTCGCCAATAGGAACTCCAAGCATATCTGTACCCAAATAAGTATAGTAAAATTGATTGGCCTGCTCTGTAAAGACAACATGAATGGGCAGGTAATGCGATGCGAATACTGTAAACCAAACATGTTGTCTCGCGTGCAGTAAATCAATCCTCGCGAGTCCTCCTATAAATATACTTTGCAACGGTTTCAATGAAAAAGTTCGCGGTGTTATCAATTCTCTGGGAACAGTTTTTAAAAGTTCTTCTGTTGTGAGCAAATTTAATATTTGATCCTTATATATACTTCCAGGCGTGTCGTGAAAAAATCCACAATCTCTAAAATAAGCACTTTCAGGGTTAAATGGTACAGGATTTGATGATTTCTTAGCAAAAGGATGTCCGCTCTGGAAAGTGAATGGTACCTCACTTCTAAATGTGGTACCAATTCTACTCGACAAAGTAGTATAGCCAACATTTTCTTTACGTAAAGACATTTTAAGCTGTCGTTCAGCGATATCGTGTCTCTCCACTACTTCGAGGCGATTTAAACGCAACTGAAGATCATAACCGGTTGGTTC
Source organism: Steganacarus magnus (assembly GCA_034698365.1). NCBI lineage: Eukaryota > Metazoa > Arthropoda > Arachnida > Sarcoptiformes > Steganacaridae > Steganacarus > Steganacarus magnus. The sequence goes on from JAQIVF010000052.1 coordinate 41,453, forward strand.
CATAATCGGAAATTTAATTAAGTTTAAAGTAGTTCCCGGCCATATAGATGTGGTCGCTCTGCACATTAAGTCACAATTTCGAAATTTACACAAATCTGATTGCATTAAAGCATTAAATAGCGTTGATTTGCCGACGTTCGTGCATCCGATCAGATATATATTTTCTCCCCTATTATGAAGTCTATATAATTTTGTAATTAAATTTTCGACACCCCAACCAGTTTTAGCGCTCAGTAAGCAAACATTTCTGTAGACAATACGTCGCTCAACGCCGATCTCCAATAAAGCATTTCGAAAGCACTCCAAAACTCTTTCGAGATACAACTCATCATCCTTTGGCAATAAATCCACTTTATTAGCAACAAAAAATATTCTGTTATTTTCTCCAATTAACTCAACAATTCCCGGCCAAATACTGCACGGAAAGTCTAATATGTCGACCATAATAATAGCAATCCCGGCATTGTTTTGCATTTGAGCGATCAGTTTTGGGTATTCATCAGCAGAAACATTAACGTTAAGCGCAACATTAAAATGAAGAAGATATTGGCATCTTTGGCACTGCTCTAAACGAAGCTGATCTTCAGTAAGCGAAACGAATTTTTCGCTCGGCATATAACCGGGAATATTAGTATCAGTGCAATGAAGAAAAGCGCCGCAACCACTGCACGCTATATTTGAGGGTTCTATTGAGGGATCGGGTGTTCCGTAATTTCTTCGCCACAGTTCAGCGCTCCACGCCTTTATTTCGTCCTCGTATTTGTCTTGCCTCATACCTCTACCGAAAGCTATACCTTTCGCTAAGTATTGGGTTACTCTATGGTGTTTCAGATAATTCTCGTATTCGGTATCAATAAGACCACTGTTAAAATGTGGAACAGATCCAACATCTTTATCATCTTTTTTGTCATCATTATTACTAACTGATTTGTTTTCTTTTATGAAACTTTTCAACTCGTATGGAAATTTTAATGGTTTTTTTAAAACGCTTGTTTCCTCTTTTTTTGTTTTAGTCATCAATTCGACCTTAGAATTGAAGTAATTTTCGATTAATTGAGGAGATTTTTGTGAAACTTTCTCAGCATTGGTCTCAATAAACAATCGTTGAGAAGGAGTGAGCTTTTCATACATATTTATCTCCTGATTTTGTTGAATGCGACTTAAATTAAACAAAGTTTTACTCATTTTTTGCGCCCAATACTTAGGCATGTTTCCATCACCGAAACCAGTCAATGATGTCGGCAGCGGAAGAATACGTCGCGCTCTTTTAATTAACTCCAATTTTCGCCAATTTGTTAGTTTAGGTAACGTTTCTTTACCCAATATATCGACTGTAATCGATGTTTTTTTGTGATCATTGCTCACTCGTGGAACTTTGCTGCAATGTTCGATCGAAACCAAATCTTCGGCAGTGGACTTGTCGGGCACTATCTGTTGTCGCCTCAATTCTGCCATAAACTTGTATTTAGCGACTGACGCACGAGAGTCACGTTTTTGGATTAAATACGAACAACTGTTCACTTCATTCAAACACTTTATTAAATTATTTCGTTTCAACAATATATTGCTATTTATTAAATGCTCCATTGTTATAATTTTGAATATTGACAGTGATTATCAAAACAAAACGCAAAATTGAATTTAAGCAATCATTGCTTTACAAAAAAAGCCAATACTGTTGAAGTGAATCGAAACTTTAGACATGTGTTTCAATAAGTAATAACAATAAGCGTGTAAGGGGTGTCTCATAAGTTTTGAAGTTTCGCCCAAATTCTCATTCAATTTTGTGTTAAATAGAAGTTCGTATTAAAAAGCATTGCAATACCTTATATCAATTTGATTTAAAAAACTCAAAATAATAATCGAAATATTAATATAAAATACTTTATTTTTTTAACAAAATATCATTTAGCTTTTTAACTGAATAGGGTTTTTTTACATAATTAGCTTATTTTGGTTATTCTTTATTATTCTGGCTGTTAATTAACTCTCGCCGGTTAAGAATTTTTTAACTTTAATCTCCAACTATTAACGCCATGTTAAGATTAGTTTTTTATTTTGACGAAGTTATAAATAAGTGTCGGAATTTTCGGTCAGAAAAATGTTAAATTTCGGTCGGTTTTCGGTTGATATTATAGTGGAATTTCGGTT